>JBBMEF010008845.1:0-23049 GCA_037832685.1 Sicyos baderoa | reverse complement strand
TTTGAGAGAAAATAGGCTTAAATTTGAAAAACCAAAAACAAGAAACCAAATGGTTATCAAACGGGGCCTTAGTTATTTGTTCAGTTTTTCAAAACATGGGCTTGGTTTTTGAAAAATAATTAGATATAAATAGATTGTAATACAATAAAATCAATACGTGAAAAATAATAGGAAATTTGCGCTATATAGCAAATTTTCTACTCTACATTAGAATTATAGCAACTTTTTAAAAATATTGCAAATATATTAACTTTTCTTTTGATAGACTCTATCAAACACTATTGATGAAGTCTATCAGACACTATTGATGAAGTCTATTGATGAAGTCTATCACACACTATTGATGGAGTCTATAAATCTGATTTTGCTATATTTACTAATATTTTCAAAAAGTTTCTATTTATTCAATTTTTTTACCTTACTCTAATATACATGCAAATTCCCCAAAATAATATCTATAGGTTTAATTAAAAAAAAACCCAAAAACTAAGTAGTTATTCATGGTCTATAATTTTATTAATTACATTTTCACATTGCTAGGTTAATTATTTTTTTAAACATTTATTTGTAGAGAATAGGGTAGATGGTTTGGTGGGAGAGGCTGGTTTTCTAGAAACTAATTATTGGAGAAATATAAATAAATAATAATAATAATGAAGTCATAATTAACCTACAATATAGTTTTGTTTTGTTTTTAGTTTTCAGAATAAACGTATCGATCTCGGTTTGAGAATTGTTCTTTAGGCAAATAATGTGATTTTTGTTTTAAATTTTAAAATCTCTATTTTTCTTTTGGAGTGCTTTCCCCGTCTTCATTCAACAATTTACATTGTCATTTATTATCAGTTGAATGCCCTAAAAGGAAAATTAAAAAAAAAAAATTATTGATTTGTTTTTAATAGTTAATTTAGTTATAAATTAAAATACAATCTAATTTCTAATAATAAATCTTAACAACTATAATAAAAAAAATGATATTCTTTTAAGTTTATATCAACTTAAGTAACTAATTAAAATGATTTTCCACAGAATCTTCTAAATTTGTTTAATGGATATAAATTTTTGTTATATAATTTTTTATTTTTATTTTAAACATATTGATTTTAAATTTAAATATAAATATTGAATTAAAGTTGAAATAAATAATAAAATATATATTCATCAAATATATTTACTAAATGAATATTAAATTCTTAAAAAAAATGAATATTAAATTGTTATTTTTCAGATGAATGTCATTTTTTTTCATTTATATATTGACAAGTGAAAACAAACCCAAGAGTATGACATTTAAAAAAGAAATTGAAATTCCTCAAAAAAAAAAAAAAAAAAAAATTATAAATAAAAACTCAACTTAACTTAATTTCTACAACAAACAACACTCAGCTTAACTTAATCTCCAATTTATCTTTATTTATTATTTTTATTTTTTGGAAACTGAACAATCGGAGCTTAGCTTTACTATACTCGGGGCTAGCCTATCCCTAAACTGTGGCACCGGGATACTTCGAAGGGATTATAGTTTAAGCGTTTGGCTCGAATCTGAAATCTCTCAAGGAAGCATGCCTAGAAGTCCTGAGCTTCAACCCGTTGGGCTGCTCCTTGGGGACAATCTCCAACTTAACTTAATACCTAGGTTAACTTAATACCGATTAACTTAATCTTAATCTCTACATCAAACATGTCCTAAGTTCTTACAAATATATGTTGCTCATTAAACATATAATTATGGGTTCTTAGCAATTTATGCCTTTCAAAAATCATTTGCATGAGATTAATAAGACTCATATTTTTCTTAAACACTAAAATATGCCAATGATCGATTGAGTTAACAAACAATAGATTACTTGTAAAATTTGGGAGGGACAACGTAGTTGGTAGAGGTTTGGATCTCTAAGTTATATCTCTTTGAAAATTCTAGGTTTTGAAATTTACAAAAAAAAAAAATTAACTGTAAAACTTTTTGTTGTCTAATATTAGGATTCCATTAAGATAAGTGAACTACTTCTTTCATCCTTAATTAATTTTAAGATAGATATTTACACTATCTAATATCTCCCAAATTTAAACGTGAATGCCTTTAGTTTTTAGTGGGGCATGACTTTGATTCCTAAATATTAAAAAAAAAAACAAAAACAATAATAGATGTTTAACTCATATATTATTATCTCCACATTATGGAATGAAACTGTACGAGATACATTAGAAGAAAACACAATTGAAAGGTGTCAACAAATTAATGTCAGGTCTCATCGAAAGAATTATATCCTCCAAACCCATGCTTTCAATCAAATTGCACCACCCCTATCAAGAACATAAATTTTCATAATCTTTTTTTTAACTTCATACGAACGAATATAGTTGTTCTTTATTATATTCCAATAATCTACTCATTATTTAAACTACATTTCATTTGTATTCCCAATATATATCAATGTCGATAACAACAACATCACCTCACCCTAAGAAATAGCCATATGAACATGTTTGAAAAGAACATGTTTGAAAAAAAATAGGTTATAAGTTCAAATAAGGCAATGATAGAAGGCACAAACTCAATATTCCAAAGTGCATGAGTTGATACCTAAATGAGAGGTGATTAAAAGCCTCAAGGTCCACCAAGAGCAATGAGCTCATCTATTGAAAAATAGCACTATGGAATCATAAACTTACACCCTAGGAAATGGTAAAAGATTTCAAAAAGTTCAACAAAAATGACCTCAACAAAGTTGTCGTATTCTTCCTCATCCTTACAACATGGATTGTGGTCAACATTTGAATAGGTCTATCCTTTAGTAAAACTACTATCAACCACTGAAAATCATTCCTCAACGAACTCGAGATATGTCGATATCTTTACACACGTGAAAAATACTATACTCCACATCTAGGCACAATGTAAACCATCGAATGTGCAACTACTAAAGTAATTATATTCGCTTTCTCTCAAAAAAATAAAAAGAGATAGCTATATCTATATAGAGATGTACAAAAAATTTCTACTTTTAACTCTATCAACATAACTCAAGTTTTATTCTTACTTGAGTAAACTAGCTAGAAACTTTAAAAGTGCTTTGTACAAAACTATATAAATTTTCATTTTTTTATCCTACAAAATATTAGAAGAAAAAACAACACATTCAAACACCACATTTTCATAATAATTGAATATCTCTTACCATAATTCTCAAGTGGGCGTGAGAACAAAGATCACCAAACAATTTTTTTTATAAAACCCTAGAAACATAAAAATGAGAAATATTTACATTATGTCCGGGCATGATATATAAAATAATGCCCAAGCATGTTACTCAATATGGATCACAATTTATTTTTATTTATTTTACTTTTTTATCTTCTAAATTTAAAATCAAATAGATTGTGGATTATATTGAGCCACGTAGGTGAACATTATTTTGTATATCAAGCCCGGGCATGATGTAAATATTCCTCCATAAAAATTACTTTGTGGGTATTGAAATGTACTATGACTCGAGTTTTATGCTTACTCGAATAAACCCTAGAAACTTTAAAAGTACTTCAAGGGTATCACTCCAATACAAAGTCCAATTTTTTCATACAAAACATGAAAAGAAAAACACATTGAAACACTAAATTTTGATAATGATCAACTCTTTACCATAATTAGTGGGCGTGTGAAAAAAATCACAAAAACAAAAAGTAGAGAAAGAGATCAGTGGAATGAAAAGATGTGTTTGGAGGGAAGAAATTATTATGTTTGTGAAGAATCATTACAAGTTTGAAGGCAAACACAAAAATGATGGCACCGAAAGCATCTTCAACCTTATAGGAAAAGTATAATTTTCTCCTCGAATGCAACACTAGGGTTAAAGAAAAATTATTATCGTTAAACTCATTTCAATTAAAGTTAATTTCGCCAACAACAAGAGTATATCAACCTGATTAAGAAATCATGGATTCGAATCTTCGGATTCTATTTACTGTAAATCTCAAAACAAAAAAAAAAAAAAAAGTTGTTTTCAAAGTTTTCATAGGGATCAATTTAAATTTTAGTAAAAATATATAGAGATTAAAATTAAATATTTGAAAGTATAAACATAATTTTAAAGTTTTCTTGAAAAATAGCACTAACATTATCAATTTATTCCTTATGACTAAAAGACGATTTGAATCCCCTTTAGAACTAAAAAAAATGAACATTAAAATATATCGATCAAAATAGAATAAATCTAAATTGAAAGGACGAAAATGATATTTTAATCATTTTTTTTTTTTTCTTTTAAAAGCTTTGAGTAATCTAAGATTCGATCTCAAAATTAATTGACAATAAAAAGGTAATCAACTCGTTTAAGGTTTATGAACTATGATAATTATAATAAAAAAAATGAAAATTCCCATCAAAGTCGATTAAAAATTGAGTGTAGTATTTTCCAAGTGAGAGATTCTCGAAAAATTCAAACAAAAGAAAAAAGTTACAAAAGAAAAGTTTTTTTTCCACTGTTTTTTTCTCTTCTTCTTTTTTCCTTTATCACTCAAACCAAAGGGTAAGTAAAGAGGGTAAGAATTGAAATGTGGGTTTTGAGACAATCAAATGTGCTCTTTGCTTTGGCTTTTATGATTATAATGATCCTTCACTTGCAATTATGAAGCTTCAAACACCATGCATGGACTAAATGGAATATTGAATATATAGCTTTTCTCTTTTTCTTTTGAATTAGAGAAAAAAAAAAAAAAAAAAAAAAAAAAAAAAAAAGTGGTTTTTCAAAACCAACACGAGTGGTTTTTATATCCCAATTCAATCGAGTTATTTTACTTTGATTATTATTTCTTTCTATTTGTTTAAAAGTAGAGAAAATTAAACTATATGAAAGAAAAGTTAGATGTACAATCTTAATTAAAGTACTTTTTTTTTTTTTTGTTCCAACTCATTGAAAAAGTTTCTTTTTTTGTTTTTTAATATATATTGGGGGAGGGAGACAAAATATCAATTTTCGGGATTGGACGTGTGATGCTGGTGTTAAACTGGTTTAGAACCAAATAATAAAATCATTGCACCACTTAATCTATTTAGTTGATATTAAAAAAAGTAACTAGCCAAAAGAAATACTTAAATCTCAACGGTCAAAACGCTACGCTAATACAATTAATGAGAGATCATTTTCCTCTTTTTTCCTTCATTAATCAGTCGACTGACCAATTGCTTCACTTATTTATTAATCTTGACTTATACGTCATATTAAATCTAATACTTGAATCCTCCCCCTTTATTTCTCCTGTATAATATTATTTAATAATAAGTCATAACTTCAAAGAGAGTTAAGAGCAATAGTGATTAGCAACCATAATCATTGATATTATTAGTAATATTGTCTATTATTAGTAATACTGTCTATATTTGTTATTATTTTGTGAGAATAATCTATACACTATAATTTTTATAAAAGAAGAGCAATAACTTACGATATTAATGTATACTCAATAATTAAAAGGTAAAAACGAGAAAAATAGTTTATTTATCTTATAAATACCAAAAAAGTTCTCACATTTTCAATATGAGATTTTTAACTGTAGAGATGTGGATTTAACCTCCTAATTAAAATTTAGTACGATAAAATTAGGATTTTAAAGTTAAATTCGCCCCCGACAAAGAGTATATATAAAGGCCAAATTAAGAATTTTATTTCTAAAAACCACACCAATGAAAAAATTTGATGTGAATATTTATTTTAATTTAAAAAGAAAATGCTCCCTCTCATGATATCAGCTAACTAATATGAACCAATGGTTTTTCTTAAGCATTACTTAAAAATGGTACTTTTTATCTTCATTATAGCCACGTATCCTTCCAAAAATGAAACATACTTTTTTTTTTTTTTTTTTTACTTAATTAAAGACTTTCTAATGATGTTATTATTGTTCTTATTTAAAGACTAGGTTATAAAAATACTCTAATTAAACTTTTCAAATTATATTGAGTGTTTGTAAAATGTTGAATGAAGAATTGATATGATGACTTAAAACAACGTGGACAATGACTAAAAAATTTGTTTAGATTAATTTTGGAAAACGATATTTAAATACATGACTTTTTGTTCAACATTTTAAGAGCTAGTTTTGAAACGTTTTAAAGAATTGCCGATAAATTATTTTTAAAGGAAATTGTGTTTTCCTTTCCTCTACTAATTTATAAAGAAACAAAAATGATTTAGAAAATGGAGAACTATTGTAAATTGGATTAATGGTTAAGAAATACTTAAAAATTGATGAATTTAATCCATAATCACCACTTACTTAAAAATAATGAAAAGTTGTACTTTTTTTAGTACAAATTAGGAGAGAAGACTAAAAAATCCTACATAGAAAATATTAATGCTTTCAAATAAATGAGAGTTGGATACCGATTCTCGGGATCGAACCTGTGACCGTGGCGTTGGATTTGATTACCACCAAACAATAAAACTATTGCATCACTAACTCTTTCGATAACGAAAAATTATATTAATGTGTACTCTTCTCACAAGGTAATTATCGAACTTAGGTAAATTTTAAAGTATGTACATTTATAATTAATAATACGTTTTAAATACTTATTAATATCAATATTGTAATAAAGTATATCACAATATACATTAATATAACGATTATTTTTTCTAATAATTATTTTCTAGATTTAATTAATTTGATAAATTTCTCAAAAATAATTTTTATAAAACAAAATAATATGATCATATGCATAACTTCAAGAGAATTTACCACCAGAAGCACATTCTACCTCTTGTATTATATTTATAGCACAATTTCTAAAATAATTCATTTATAGCAGATTAATTTTTATCACTCGTTGAGTTCTATTAGTGATAGAACTCAATTTGAAGTTTCTATCACTAGTAAAAAATTCAAGTAATGATAGAATAAGTCTATCATTGATTAAATTCTATCACTAATAGAAATTGACGACTGATAGAATTCAATTTTGATTTTCTACTATAAATGAATTAGTTTTGATTTTATGCCATACATAAACATATTTTACCATTTTTTGCTATACATGCAAAATTTCCTAACTTCGATTTAAAAAAATAAAATGGAGATGAAAAAATTAGAAGTAAAGTGGGGGGATTGGAAGTCAAAGGTACGTACTACGTAGTGTGGGCGTGAAAAGGACGCGAGTGGTATTCAGATTCAACGATTGAGATTGGCTGACCAATTGACCAAACTATGCCTAACCCCTCAATTAATATATTACATTAATTTCAATTTTAATTCCAATTTCAATTTGAATTTCTCCATTTTGGTTTATTACCACTCATAAATTTCTAACCATTTTCAAACTTAATGTTTGACTCACAAGAATCCAATATCATCATCTTTCTTTTCTTTCTTCTTTAGACTTCAACAACCAATCAAATCGATGTGATCACAAATTTGAATAGAATATTATCTTATTTACAAATTATAATTATCTAGGGAGACTTTGACTAATAAAAATCAATTTGTAGAAATATAGGATTCCATGTTTTAACAACTTCTTAATTTTTTATACTTGGTGAATATATGGTTTATATTAGATAATATAAGATTGGTAACAAATATCATTTTAGATTAAATTTAATATTCTGCTTAAATTTATATCTTCTGTAGTGGATCTAAATATCTTTTTAGGTGAGGTCTAGCTTGGATCAAATAATTAAAATTTAAAGGATCAATAACTTATATGTATTAGATAATATGAGATTCACCTTTAAACTAATAGATAATAAATGAATGAGTCCATATATATCTTATACAGATACAAAAGACTTCTCATTTTTTCAATTTGAGACCATATGAATATTTCCAACCATTTGTTAAAGCTAACCTATAGAAGATTTGAAACTCAAACATTAATTAGCTATATTTTGATCGGTAATTCAAATTAGGGGTGTATAAAAAGTCGACAACCCAAGTAACCCGGTCTAATCTAAATTGAAAGAGTTGGATTGAGTTATAATTTTATTGGGTTCGGTTGAGTTATGATTTTATAGTTTTTGTTAGTTTGGGTTGATTCTTGGATTGATTTATTTTTGGCTCGCTCAACTCAACTCAACCCGAATTAAGAGTATTATATATATATATTAGGTGTGTGTAGGTAGGATAAATTAATAAGATAAATTGTTAGCATATTTGTAAACCTTCTAAAAAAAAGAACATCCATTGATGAGATAGGTAATATGTTGAAAGATACTATCATGCATGTACTTTTTAAAATATATTTATGAACCTGAGAATTAAATCTTAGAAAGAAAAAAAAAAGAGTAAAATAACGAAGAACCTAAAATTATAACGTTTGGTTAGGTTGGATTGCACTAATGCATAGGATTGAACGGATTGATAAATTGATGAATTCAAAAATTAGATTGATCTAAAACATATTCCTCGAACCCTACTTAATCCGGATCATATACACTCCTAACTCAAATTTAGGTGTATTTATATTGAAAATTTACCATAAAAGATACAAAACCAATAAAGATGTGGATGAAATCTAATGAGTGAAAATGAAATTTAGATTTAGATACAATCATAAACTTTTTGAAATATGGATTTGATTAGAATATAGCATTATTATTATATAAATATATACACATATAATGATCACAAGATCTAATCAATCCGATCTTCTAAAATAAATAAATAATAAATAGAACAGAAAGAAAGTAAAAGATGTCGGTAGTAAATGGGATGTGAGAAGAAAAAAAAACCTAAACAAAACCAAACCCACCATCTCCATTATCTTATTTTTCTCCAATTAAATCTAATTTATTTTCTTTCCCTTTTAACTTAACGTGGAGAAACAAATTTGAAATTTGACTTTAAAATATATATTATATTTCCGTGTTAGACCCGAGAGCTGAAATTCAAATTATTGATGCAAAAATAATTAAAATATAGAGAGAAGAGAGAAATTATTTATTTATTTGGTGGGAAAAGAAAGAGATTCAATTATTGATTAAAAAAAAAGATAGGGGTTGGGTGAATATGCAATGTATTAATTGTTAAATGTATTTGGGATATGATTGAAATGTATCTTCTAAGTCACTGTGAATTATTAAATCTTGTTTAGGGGGATTGCAATTTTTTCCTTATTTTTATTATATTATAAATGTAAAATAAGACATTGACTGTGAATATTTAATTATTATTTTAGCTATGCCTATTTTGCTACCATTTAAGAGTGAGAAAATTGAATTTATGATCCAAAATATCCATTAAATAAAGTTTAAAAGAAGTTTTCAAGTTAAATGGTTCAAATAAATTTTCATTTAAAGGAAGGTTAAGTTTTAATGTGTCTAAAGTTAATTGAGTTTAATTCAACACCTATCTCAAAATTAATTAATAATAAAAACAATGACTCATATTTCTTATAAGATGAGTTGAAAGTTTTTTACTTTTCAAATTAGAGATAAGATGAGTATTTTCAACCAGCCCAATCGTAATTAATCATGTGTTAGAAGTAAGGAAAAAAAATAGACTACATTTTTTTTTTTGAAATTACAACAATTGGAGGTAGGGGAGACTCGAACCTAAGACTTTAAAGTCATTATGTGTACAATAATACCGTTTGAGCTATTACTCTGTTGACAATAGACTACATTATTATCTTGTCGATCTTTATAAGTTTTTCCATAATCTCATATGGGTATATAATATTCGTCACATTGCTTAGTTAAAAAATATATAGTAACTATGTTTTAGAGATTGTAGACATTTTTTTTTTTTTGAGTTCTTTACTTTATTTTAAAAGATAGATTACTACAAATTTGACGCTGGTTGACATTTAAGAATGTCATCGATTATTTTTTTTATTTAACAATATTTAAGAAATAATTTACAAATAATTATTTTGATTTATAAAATTTAATAATTATTTGATTTTAAAAAATTAAATTAGAATTCGAATACTTTTTAAAGAAAAGATGAAAATATAGTAGAGAATCTAAGTAAATACAAACAGGCTTATAACTTCAAAAACTAAAAAAAAAAACAAAAAAAAAAAAAAAAAAAAAAAAAAAAAAAAAAAAAAAAAAAAAAGAGGAAAAACCAAATAGTTATTAAATAATGTCTTAGTTGTTAAATGGTAGAACATGTTATATAAGTAATGATCTTGTTGGGATTTATGGTAATAAAATATCAAATTTTACTTAAAAAAAGAAAAGAAAAGATATGTTCATATTGTAATAAAAAGAACTTGAGGGGTAAAAGTGAAAAATTCCAAGTTTTAAATGAACTTCATATCTGCCTATAAGTGTACAAAATTGGGCCTAATTAGTTAATGGGCCCCTCTATTATGCAGTGCATTATTATTGCCTGGGCTTTTAAATTGCATTAAATAAATAAAAACAGAAATCATTCACTGTGCTTCTGATTGTTTTTCCATTAATTACCAATTTTGCTTATGGTAATGAACGAACTATAAATAAAACACAATTATATAATAAAAATTAGTTATTTTTAAACATAATTCAAAATTTAGGTATATTATTAGAATTATGGAAATTTGTTGTGTATACCAACTTTATGACCTTCTATTAGAATTATAACACATTTTTATCAAAAATTCGTTTCTACCAATATTTTGAGTGATTGAACTCAAATTAATAACTAGTGTTTGAACTCAATCAATGCTCAATTGATTGAGTTCAATCAATAACTAGTGATTGAACTCAATCACATTCAATCACTCGACTACTTTCAATTTTTGGTATATGTGCAATTATTTTAAGTTTTGTGTTATAGATGTAATTTTTTAGCCAATTTTTGTTATACATGAAAAATTTCCTAGAATTATCCTATTTTCATCGAAGTTGGACAAGTGAATATTGAAGTTTACCTAAGATATATAGGTAATTTCCAATAGTAATAATACCTATTATTTTTTAGTACAAGTTAGAAAAGAAGGAATAAAAATATCGATTTTAGGAATCAAACTCGTGATGCTGGTGTTGAATTAGTTTACAACCAAAGAATAAAATTGTTGTACTGCTGACTCATTTGGTATTAATACATATATTAATTTGATTAAAAAATAATAATAACTATATGGGGCAGCATACACTAGACTCATCTAAGTTAAGCAACTTTTTAATGTCGCATCGACTAATAAAGCTATAAAATACAACCTTAGATCCAAATAAAGAGATTTTTCATGTATAATAAAAATTGGCTAAAAATTTCATTTATAGCACATAACTGAAAATAATTGCACATATACCAAAATTCTGAGTGATTAAACTCAATCGAACTCAATCAATAACTAGTGATTAAACTCAATCACCTGAGCTCAATCACTTAACAAACTGATTGAGTTCAATCACTAATTATTGATTGAGTTCGATTGAGTTAAATTATTCAGAATTTTGATATAAACGAATTTATGATAAAAATGTGCTATAATTTTAATAGATGACCTTAAAGTTGGTATACATAACAAATTTCTTTCAAACAAAGGTTAAGAAGACTTTATTTTTATTATTATTATTATTATTATTATTATTATTATTATTATTATTATTATTTATCTTGATTAAGCTACATTAATTCATGAGTTAAGTTTATATAGACTGAATTTGAAGCTAGACGTAGCAATGACCATTCGAAATAGAATATACTAAAAAGTTCGAAATGAGAACTCTCTAACAAAATATATCAATTATTGAAGCTTAGCTTACTTTAATTCAAAATGCCTTAATTCCCATCCCTACATAGATGTTTTATAATTTTTTATTTTTTTTCTGACATATGCAAAGTAGCTAAATAGTATTTTCCCACAACAATAAAATCATTCTATTTAAAGCCATGAAATATTGTTATTCATCATGTGAACCATAAAATGGGTTGAACAAATTAAGGTGGAGAGCCAAAATTACCCCAAAAAAAAAAAAAAAAAAAAAAAAAAAAAAAAAAAAAAAAAAAAAAAAAAACTAGTCCCCACATACTTATAATAAATTTATATTATTTTGATAATATAATAAATTAACTTCTAAATCTTAATATGTAATATTATAGTCCCTTAACATTTTTTTTTACAGCAAGTCTATTTACCTTTAGATTTGTAGCTATTAATGAATCCATATTGTAAAAAAAAAAAAAAAAAATTAATATTAATTTTATTATTTAAAGATTAAGACATTACAAACCTATGTATGAAATTCCAAAATAGCCTACTAGCTAATAATTTTTATGTCATTCACCAAAAAGATTGACAATGTATTAATTTTATTGTTTGATGATAATTCATATCAACATACTTTAACAACAAGATAATAATAATAATATTTTTTCATTTTGGTGACTTAATCATAGGAATCTTAAAATTAAACGTAGAAATCTAACCCGGTCACAAAGAATGTAGGAAAATGCGAGGCTCCTATCAATTATATGTCAAATTTGGATTTCAAATCATGAGTTAGAAGAGAGTAAAAAACCTAAATGTTTGTTTAAAGTTTCATGAAAAAAAAGCTAAAAAGTGAAAGAAAAATAAAAAAAAAATCATGAGATTTTACCATCAACCGCACATTCTACCTCTTGTATTATATTTATAGCACAATTCTAAAATAATTCATTTATAGTAGATTAATTTCTATCACTAATAGAAAATTCAAGCAGTGATAGAATAAGTCTATCATTGATTGAATTTTATCACTAATAGAAATCAACACTAATAAAATTGAATTTAGATTTTTTTTGCTATAAATAAATTAGTTTTGATTTTGTGTTGTAGATGAAATTATTTTACCATTTTTTAGTGTACATGCAAAATTCCCATAAATCATTGGTACGACACTTCATGTTCTATGTTTTTCTATTTAATAATTAAAAAATAAAAATAGAGGATAAAATTATAAAAATAAAAAATAAAAATAAAAATAAAAATAAAGTTTAAAGTGTTTCTGAATTTGAAGGGCAGTCAAAGGCAAAGTCAGTGTATTCATCATTTAAAACAGAGGCTGTATGACGTCCATTTGAGTGCCCACTTTTCTCTTAATTTCTCTCTTTAATTAATTTGGTCCCAACACAAAATCTCTTCATTTTTCTATCCATATTTTCATATATTAAAAGGCTTCTCAAACACCTCTATATTAAGCCAGCCCGATATTTACGATATAGGTTAAATTATAAATTTGACTCTTAAATTTTTAGATTTGTCGAATAAGTTTTCGTACATTATATAAATAGTTGAGGTACGTGTAAGTTGGTTCAAACATTCATAAATATCAAAAGTTTAGTTTCTAAATTTTTGAAATGAACTTGTTAACTATTTTGGTTTATCATTTACGCTCTTGAATGCTCAAAATTTGTTTAAAACCAAATTTATATACTTTAGCTTTAAAGAACTCTATTAGGGTGCCATGCAAACGTTAAAATGTACATACAAGCTAATGAAATTATTTAGGGAAAGTTTATGAATGACTTATTCTAACAAAATAATTATAAATCTAATCAAATTTGAAAATATTTGCATTCATAGTTATAAATACGGTTCAATACAATATTATTTATAATTAATATAATATTATTTATAATTAATATAATATTATATATTATTAAATGAGTATTGTGTATTATTAATATCAATGACTATAATTACTATTTTTTTTCTAAAAGTGATCATATATATTTATAATTATTTTTAGAATTTGACTAATCTGGCAAATTTCTCATTATTTATCAAGCACAAAAATTTGAAATTCGAAAACTAACCCATGATGTCTATTTGGTTAAAGACATTTTGAATCCAACAATAAGAAGTTTAAATTCTCACTCTGTCATGCTTTCGAATGACTATTTTTTTATGTTAGAAATAAATATTTGTATGTTAGACACATACATTTGTATCCTAAGGATGATGAAGGAAAAATTTCCAATTAAGAGCTATTGTACAATACCTAAGATTCAAAAGCTTTAAAATTCTACCGAAATGGTCGGTAGCACAACATTGTTTACGAGCATCTCGACATCTATAACTATTTTAAGATTATTTATCGATACTAGTATCACAATCAATATTTCCATAAAATTGAAAGACTTTGATATTTTCTTTCCCATCCCTATTTAATTAAATTATTGGTTGGCACCCTACATGAAAGAATGTGTAAGGCAAATTAAAGGGTCTTATACCCTTCCCATGTTGTTGTCAATTAGGCCAAACAACATCAAGGGCATCTTTCTTTCACACATCCACATATGGGGAACTTTTAGGGTCCCCTCTCTAATAAAAACTATAAAAGAGGTAAAAGAATTGACACTCCATTAAATCATTTCTTGATTTGATGCAAATTAAAGTCCTCTAGAAAATAAGTTCAATTTTAACAATGGTTAGGTGGTACATCCATCAGCAATAATTCAAGTTTTCAAGTTAAAGTTGATTCAAGGATATTTGTTTCCCACCAATATTGTGTCTTTAAAATAATTATTAAACAAATGTGTTTTGATAACTATGATTGACCAATAACTTCAAAAGTTAGGTTTTTTTAAATATTATAAATATGGTTTATGATAGCCTAACTAGGAAGTTATTGAGATATTATATCAAAGTTCAAACCCAAACCCTACTCTCATGGAAAATGATTTAATAAAAGTACCACAATGTAATTATCTCTTAATAAATATATGATTGGATGTAAATTTATATATACGTATACTTACAAAATATTTTTAAACACCCGAAAGTACATTCTTTACAACCTCAATATAAAATTTAAATCAGTTTCTATAGTAGATGGGTTTAAATTCGAACCCAAAATTAAAATTAATAATTCGTAAAGTTTATGTTTTCTCTCGAGTTTTGGTATTGAAACGAGCACACGAATGCTTAAAATCTATAGTAAAATCAACTATTAGGCTCCGTTTGATAATCATTTGGTTTTTGTTTTTAAAATTTAAGCCTATTCTCACTCAAATTTTCTACAATGTATTACACCCTACCTATCATATATCCATCTTTCCTTAAGAAAGTAGGAGAACACTAACCAACTTTTAAAAACAAAAAAAATAGCTTTCAAAAGTTTATTTTTGTTTTTAAAAGTTGGTTAGTATTCTCCTACTTTCTTAAGAAAAGATGGATATACAGTAGAAAGAGTGGATCACATTGTAAAAAATTTGAGTAAGAATATGCTTAAATTTTTTTTTTTTTAAAAAAATAAATAATTATCAAACGGGGCCTAAGTTTAATGATTTTCAATAGAACAGCGACTTGATTTCTCAACTATTAAACAAATAATATTGTAAGTACAACTAATCTAACTTTTCATTACATTTATCCATGCATGTACTAAAACATATATATTGAAATGTAGATCATGTGATGAAGTCCTCAACCACTAATTTACATATCATAAAGTTTTTTCCAACTTTGCAAGTTGTTTTTATAAAGTCATTAATCTCACTCACAATTTTCCATTTTTACGTTAAAAGTTTGGTTCAAACTCTCTTTTTTCCATTAAAGAAAAGGATGTTACAATATACAAAAAGGCTTCTACAACTAGTTTTGTACATCTTTTTCTTGTTTTTTTTATTTTTTTTTTTATTTTTTTATTTTTTAGATCCTTTTATCTTGATTTAGTCAACCCACTAATTGTTTATTTCTGTCTTGTCAAACATTTATACCATTACTTTGATCATCATATCTTAACTACTCTAATAATTAGATTTTCTCCTTCTTTATTAGTTCTCTCTCTTTTCAAACATAGTTCTCTATTTTTAAGTGTAGCTTTGTAAGACACCTAAACTGGGTAGTACATTTTGTTTATTTTAGTAAATAATAAACAACAAAATATTGTAAGAACCAAAATATTGCATTGAGAAGAAAGAAAAGGTTGATGAAGTATCTAGGCTAGTCTTGAAATACTTTGCACAAGTTATTAGGCGTTTTAAATTATTAAGACCCTCTCGATAACTATTTGGTTTTATGTTTTTGGTTTTTGAAATTTATGCATATTCTCACCTAAATTTCCTACCATGTATTTCACTCTATCTATTATATATTCATCTTTTCTTAAGAAAGTATGAAAACAATAACCAACTTTTAAAAACAAAAAAAAAAGGAAAAAATTTGTTTTTATTTATAAAAATTGGTTAGTATTCTCCTACTTTCTTAAGGAAATATGAATATATGGTAGCAAGAGTTGATCACATTATACGAAATTTGAGTGAGAATAGGCTTAAATTTCAAAAATCAAATGGTTATCAAACGGGGCCTAAAACACTGATTCTCACTTTTACTTTTTTTTTTTTGTTGGATTGTCGTAGGATAAGGGACCACAAACCCTATAGAGGTACTATTATTTTCGAATAAATGAGAATCAAATTTCAATTTTCAAGATCAAACTAATGAATTAGGTAAATTTGTGTTTTGATTTTTGTATTTGTGTGTATTTGTTATTTTAATAGCTTTAGGAATTTGTCGTGAACAAAATTGGCTTAAAATCAATTGTTGTTTGTATAGGTGTACAAATGGGTACTGAAACCCTAATCCCTCTCTGTCTTAAGTCTTGGATTTCAATTTATGAAGTACAAAACTTCTGTATCAAAATGAATATAATTACAATCTATAGTAGGGGAGTACGAAAAACATATTTCATCATGTAGCAAAATCTTTAATTTCTAATTAAACATTTTGATAATTGATAAACCCATTTCTCTTTTCAATTATATATGTGAATTATATATAAAAAGTTATATATGTGAATATCCAGATCAATTTAAGCAAACTTATGATTGATTGAATCATTAATTTTTCAGATTTTTAATATCTTTCAAATCACTAAGTCAACTTATGATAATAGATTAAGATCATTCAAAAAAAAAAAAAAATTTAAAAAGTTCAACATTCTCAAATAACTCCAATTTTACTTTCGGTCCTATAATATATAATATATCTCTCGGTGCCACAACATAAAAACAGATGGGTGATATCTAAATTTTGAGGAGTAAAACTTTTTTTCTTAAAAATATTATAAATACAATCGATATTGATATAATTATTACATATGGTTGTTTTTTTTTTTTTGCATAAATTTGAATCTCAAACTTTTTTTTATTAGTATTAAAATATATTAACAAAGTCAACAAAAGAAGTTGCTTACTAAAGGTCATGAGTTCAAACCATTTATTTTTCATTGTTGAGATTAAAACAAAAAAAAAACATTATATATGTAGAATTTATCACATTTAGCATTCTTGTCACCCTCATGCATGAGTCCAATTACAAGAACCAATATCTCAAATCATATTTGTTACCACATCTATGTAGTAATATGCTTTATATTTTGTTCATATAAAAAAAAGTGTTAAGAGTAAATGTGCCAAAAAAAAAAAAAAAAAAAAACTCGTTTGGTTTAGAATTTGGGGGTACGTAGTTTGACATAATCACTAAGATTAGAATGATTATAAAAGTTTTGTAGGGTGTTTAATTTTTGGTTTTATAAAAGAGTTATAAATAAACATTTACAACTTCTCATCAAAAACTCACATTCAAATAAGTTATTACAGTCATTCAAAATACCTACTCATTTTTAATTACTTAAAATAATTCATCATTTCAAATCCACTCATTTTTACAATCCCTCCACAAATTCCACATTAAAATAAGTTATTGGTCACAACTCATTTACAAAAATCCACATCCAAACGAACTGTTGTCTGCAATTCTTCTATAAAAGTTCACATTCAAACAAATTATTACATTACAACCTGAATTTTTAATTACTCAAAATAATTCTTCGTGCAACTACTCATTCAAACACATACATAAATGCTTTTCGGCCAAACCTATCCCAATCCCTCTAAAAACACCTTTATCCAAATACCCCTAATTAAGAAATTAACACAAACACTATGATTATGTTAATTAATTAAGGGAAGAGAGAGAATTAAAGTGGAAGTGTGTAGAAAGAGGAAAAGTGAAAAACAGTGAAGAATTAGATATTGGGGTCAGTGGTTTCTGGTACTCTGGATTTTGCTTACTGCCTGTTGGCTTCATATATTATTTTGACAGACCCTTAAATTGTGGGACAGTCCCTTACCTTGAAAAGAAAGAGAAAGGCAAAAAGGCAAAGTGTAGGGAAAAGGGGACAATATTTGCTAAGAGAAGGCTCTAAATACCAACAGTCACACTTCCCATTCTTCCCTCATTAATGACTTTGTAGGACCAATAAGTCACCTAACCCTACAAATATATCACATAAACAAAACCCCTCAAACCTTTTTATCTCTCTTTCTTCTTTGGTTACAACTAACTTTTGTGCATTAAACTATTATGATATGTTTTAGTCAGTAATTAATTTTAGAAAATTTATTGTGTATACTAACTTTAGAATCCTCTATTAAAATTAGAGCATATTTTTATCAAAAAATCGTTTATACCAAAATTTTGAGTGATTAAACTCAATCGAACTCAATTAATAACTAGTGATTGAACTCAATCAATTTGTTAAGTGATTGAGCTTAACTGATTGAGTTTAATTACTAGTTATTGATTGTGTTCGATTGAGTTTAACTATTCAGAATTTTAGTATATATGCAATTAATTTCAGTTTGTGTTATAGATGCAATTTTTATTATACATGAAAAATTCCTTTAATTTTATACAAGTTTAATTCATTGACAACCAAATATTATAGAATTGAGATAATTTATCTTTGGTATATTTTTGTGAATGAAAATTGTAAGTTAAAATATCATTTTTTTTTCTTTTTTTTAAAGAAAATCTTAAAATTTAGTCTCTATTGTTGTTGGAAGTTTATTTTATCAAAATTAGTTAAATCATCTAAATAATTTTTAGTTTCTTAATAGAAGAAAGACTAAATAAACACTATTTTCTTAAGAAAAGTTAACAAAAACTAATAGATTTAGGAATAGTATCATGAATAATTTTGGATATTTTTTTGGTATAATAAAAGATTAGAGTATTCTAATAAAAAATATCAATGATTGCGTAGTTTTTTTTTAAGCAAAGTAAATAGTTCAAAAGGATATTTTAATATTACTATTATTTTCAAAGAACTAAATTAAATTATTAATAAAAGTTAATTTTAAATGGGCAAAGAAAACAATAAATTAGTAACATATTACTATATTAATCTATGTCCATACTAAAAAAAAAGGTTAAAATTTCAAATGATGTAATAATGACTAATTTTAAGAGTTAAGGAAAGTATAGAAATGGTATTTCACCTTTTACTTTTTTTTTTTTTTTTTTTTTTTTTTTTTTAATGAGTTTGTATAAAAATGAAATAGTGAGAGAGGTTGCCCAAAAGACCCATTGAAAAAGGCTTTGTTTTAAAGAAACCCTTTTTCAACTTTCTACTCCCAACATTACTTGTGCAAGCAGAAGCATCTGATTTGTTTAAAGTCATCATCTTTCTCTCTCTCTCCCAATTGATATCAATTTTCTTATTTCCCTTTTGCTCCATTGATATCATGTTTGTTTGTAGAAGAAGAGGAACATCAAGAACAAAGCAGCTTGTTTGGATGATCTTGATGATATTTTTGCTATTGGTAATTTGTTGCAATGCTACACCCCCAACCAAACAGCCCTTCCAATCAAAGCCAAGGCTTCATTATTTTGGGCATTTCTTTGGATTCTTGCCAAGAAGAATACCAATTCCTGCATCTGGTCCTTCAAGAAAACACAATGATATTGGCTTGAGATCTTGGAGATCTCCTTGAAGTTTCAATATCAAATTTCCATCACATTCTTTTTTTTTTTTTTTTTTGGGGGATGAAAATTTGAGAGATGGGTTCATATTGTATATCGGATTGTTTTCATGGGTTAGTCTTTTTTTTTTTTTTTTTTTTTTTTTTTTTTTTTTTTTTTTTTTAGAACATGTTTCACAACATTGTTAGCTTTTTGATAATATATATGTATGTAATGGGATGTTTAATTTCTCCTCTTTTTTGTGTATTTTTTACTTGAAAACTTCTACTTTTATTCTATCTGACAATATCCATTGCTTCCATTGTTAAACAATGAACACCTTTTACAGTTGTTTTTCTTTTTTTTTGTCTTCTTTTTCTTTTATATGTGATTATCAGGTAAATATAGACTATTTTCACCTAATAATTTAAATTTATTAACTTAGTTTTACTCTTTCTACTATACCCTCAAAAGCAAAGTTTATTTCTTCTATTTTTTTGGTTGGATTTATAGGTTAAAATAACATTTCAATCCATGTATATTGAGTATTTGGTTCTATTTAATTTTTTACAATTTTAAATATGTTTAATTATTTTATATTTTCATATAAATTTTAAAATTTGTACTTACGATAGATACTACTCTTCTACTCTGTGTAGAGTGTTGTTTCTTATATTATTGTTGTTGTTGAATCAATTTAGTTTATATTAACTTCACATTTATCATAAAAATTTAAATTAAACATTCGGAAATATGATGTCTAAAATGATACAAGGCAAAAATGTAAATTGTATCATATACATACATGTATTTCCGACATATTAAATTACGAAAGCATACCTTTTTATGTGTATGTATGAAATTTATGGTTTTGATATATTTTTGTTGTTTGGCTTTGAGTTTCCTAGGAATGAAAAAAAAGTAAAAATAAAAATCTTTTTAATATACTGCGTATTTTCGCGTGTATTAATGATTTGTATAATTATTAAAAAAGGTATTGATTTAATGAGCTTAATAGTGAAGTAATAATGATTGGTTTCTAATATTGGAATCATTAACACAAAATTTAATTTGTCTTCAAATCTAACAAAATCATTGGTTGTGGATTTTAGTCACTACTTTTATTTTGATAAATCTAGAAAAAGAGGGGGAAGTAATTCAAAATATTGTACTCTATTTCAAAATGAGTTTTGAAAGAAAAAAGATAGTCCTTTTATTTTCCTTACAAACATGTTTTAAGGGAAAAAAAATGGGTTGGGTTCTAATTTTATGGTATCATTGGATTCCATTACAAAAATAAGAAAAATTATGAAAAAAGTAGATTATTTTGATGGTACAAAATGGATATGATCAGCCATTAATTCTTATTTGCCACCCTATAATGTCTACCTTTTCTTTCTTTTATTTTTTACAAAAAAATATCTTCAATTATTTCAATTTAATACTATTAATAATATAAAAAAACAAAATAGTTGGCACACGGTTGGTTTAATAAAAATTATATATACATAAGCATAAGTCTTTCTACATGATTAAGAGGTTTGGATTTTTTTCCTTAATTATTGTTGAAATTTATTTCTCTATGTTTTCATAGGTAAACTTGAATCTACCATAATTTGTGCATCAAACACATTTTCATAAATTTATTGGAAAAATTAAATAAATAATTAAAATTGGATGAACATTTAAATATTTAGTCAAATGGCATTAAATTTTTCAATAGAAATTATCTACATATCTGTCAGAGAGCATAGTAATTTGAAAATAAGGGATGTGTGGTCACATAGGCCAAACATGTAGACTTTATAATACTCAATTTTAGATTAAAGTGTATTTGGTTTGGAATATCATATCCCTTATCATCATTTTAATTTAAACTTAAATTTGTTAGCTAGATCATATGGAATATTTTTTAATTCAAACAAAAAAAATTGTAGAAATTAGTGAATTGTTTGACCAAAAATGTACTCAAGAGGGGGCAATGGTTCCCCACTTCCATGTTTCATGGCAAAAGGAAAGTATATATTACATAAAGTGAGAGAATATAAAAAATTATACTATCTTTTAGCTACCAAATACAGAGGATTTAATGCCAACTTCTTTTTTTACTATCTTTTTAGACCATGTGTATTAAATAATGTTGAGCAATTAAAATATCATTGAACTTTATAATATAGCAAATAAACCCCACACTTGATTTTTTTTTTTTTTTTTTTAATATATATAGGTATTTTTGTTACAATCAATGTTAATATAATTTTTTTCCCCTTTTTTTTGAGATTGAGAAGTAGAATTAATTATAAAGAAACATGTACTTTTATTATTATTATTATTATTGAAGAGTTAAGTAGGATCATTAAGATGATGGCTAGACTTAAAAATATAGGTATAATTTTTCCTTTGAATTTATTTTTATACATTACTAAATTAATTTAAGTAAAAATATTTAATTTTAAAATATATAAAAATACGAAATAGAAATTTCATTAAAAATTCAAGACTAAAAATGCAAATTTTCTAACTTTATTCCAAATATGCACAACAATCAAACTTGTTGAAGAATAACAAAATCAATTATTAAATCTACTCCTTACCTATTAAATTTAACCTTTTTTTTCTTTTTCATTGAGAGGAGCAAAAAAATTCTTATTCTTACCTAAACATTGTATTCATTATCATTAAGACATTAAACTATACTTTTTATAAGAGATGAGGAGACAATAGAATTGAACATTTTTTTAGTATAAGAAATTGAAGAAAGAGAGATTACAAATACCGATTCGAGAGATCGAACCCGTGACTATGAAACTACTAGACTACCGATCCTTTTGATGACATTAGAATAGAAAAATGATATATAAATGAACTGTCATCACATTAAAATACAAGAGATTTGAAGGTATATAAGTATGGTTAAGAAGTGTTTGAACTAATTACCATTTATATTAACAAAGTGTATTATATTTTTTTATGAAGTTAGACATATTTGGCTTGAGCAATCTTTTTTTAAGAAACAGTTAAAGTGAGGACAAACATATAAAATGATTTTTATTGATTTAGTTTGGAAAATTTTACTTTTAAAAATAAACAAATGCAAATGCAAATAGGAATAGTATAATTGTGTTGAAAAAAATGATAAATATTGTCAGCTGACAAATTCAAATTCCAAATTCTAATCTAAATTCTAAAGACTGATGATCATAAATGTTGAATTTGAAAAAGAAAAGGCATAGCTAGCCATGTTGTTTGTTAACCAAAGACAAATGATTACACTTAATTGTAGTTTTTTAGGGGGAAAAAATTGGCATTTATTTTATAGATTTCCGTTGCAATACTTGGGAAAAGAATAATATGTTTTTCTTCTAGGCGATAATAAGGCATCCACAAAAAAA
>JBBMEF010008836.1:0-23054 GCA_037832685.1 Sicyos baderoa | reverse complement strand
GAAACTCGAGAGCACCTAAACATAGAAATACGAGCAAAAGTCAACGAAACAAGCAAACGAAGCACCACGAGCTAAAATATAGTTCACCATGTGAACGGGAGTGAGAAACTGAGCTGACGGCGCGTCGCCGGAAAAAGGTGGTGGCGGAGGCGGCCGGCGGCGAAACGTCACGGAACAAAACGGGTTATGCCTCTTTTTCTTTTTCTCGTCGCGCTGATTGCAGAACTGGTCTCGGAATCGCGAACGGAGCTCTCTAGCTCCGGGAAACTTAGAAAGAAGAAACGGGTTCCAAAACCTGCTCGCCGGAAAATTCCATCAAAACTGACGAACCTTACCTTGTTTTTGAAGCTCTCGAGCCCACGAGAACGGATATGGTCTTGGAATCACAAACGGAGCTCTCTAGCTCCGGGAAACTTAGAAAGAAGAAGTGGGTTTAAAGTTGTTTGGTAGAGAGAGAAAAAATGGGGTTGCTGGAATTTTTTTGTATTTTTAAGGAAAGAAGGGAAAAAAATATAATAAACTTATCTTTTTATACCAAAATTTATTTTCCATTTTGGACACATAATTTAAAACCCTTAGAAAAACCTTAAGCAGTTTACCTCAATTTGATATAAGAGAATTAAGTATATTTAAACAAACTTAATTTTAACAATTAATTATTTTGAAGCATGGAAAAGAATCATTTATTTATTTTATTCTATTATAAATAATTTCAAACATTTAAATTTAATTAACTTCTTTAAATAAAATTATTTAGAAAGATAACTCACCTGTTACACTCTTTCCTCAAATATTCAATCTCTTCTATATGGGGATTAATTGAAATGTCACTGATATTGGTTGTACTCAAACTGATATCATCTGTAAAGAAATTAAAAATAGCAATTCACCTAATCTCAAACAACGCAAGAAATATTGTTATAAAAATATCAATACCTTCAAACTTTGAGACTTTAACATTTGATACCATAATTACTTGACATTTTTTGTCGTTCTCCTCTGAAAACGCCCCTTCATGTTCAGCTAAATCAGCTCACCTAATCTCAAACAACGCAAGAAATGTACTTTTTATCAAGAAGAATTATTTCATGTTTCGGAGTAAATTTTTTTTTCACATTTCTAGATTGGATAAGCGTGGATGGTTTTACACTTATTACAATTCTAATAACATCTAAAAACTAATAAAACCAAGCAAAATAAAGATATATGAGAAGAAGAAGAAAGATTCAAGTTTTTGATGATTTATTCAACAACAAATGACTTGCTTAAATAGCAAAGTTACAATAGAAAATAACACCAAAAGACCATAACAAACTTATTGACTAACATACTGCAAAATATTAGCAACTACCCTAAAAGTATCTATTCATATATGGATAAATAGGTAGCTCATGCTTAAAGATAGATATGACCTCGTGTGAGACACACAATTTATTTTTATTTTGTTTATTAAAAACAAATTTGTGTGGCTCTCCTAATGCCCATATACCTTAAGTATGAGTTGTTTGCTGATGAGTAGCAAAGTTTTTCCCTATAAATTATAAAAAGTATATATTCACGTGATTGTTAACTCATCTTTCGTTCGTGCATGTGAGTAAGATTTTAAAAAATGCAAGTAACTTTAGAGATGTTCATTTTTTCTGTAGGAATCGTGCTTAACGGGACAGAGATTCCTCGTTTAAGCGGTAAACTAGGCTAGAGACGGGAACAAAAAATTGATCTCTATTAACTAAACGGGGTCGGGGAAGGAAAATTTTTACCTATAATATATTATGGTTCAATAAAACATTAGAAAGTTTGAAAATCAGAATAAAATCCACATTTTCTTTAGTATTAACATAAATATAGTTTAGGTTTGTTTAGTATAACATAGATATTATACTAAAGACAAGAACAAACTAAAACTTAGTCAAACAAAACATGAGTCATTTATTCAACATTCCCTCTCTTAAATTTGTCAGTTTAAACAAAGATGCATCCTCTCTCAAACTGGTCAAACTCCAAGTAACTTTCTGAACTTTTCAAAAATTAGAAATTTTAGAGCTTTTGTAAATATATCAGCTAATTGGTCTTCACTTCTGCAGTAGATGAGATCAATCACTTTCTCATTTTTGAGTTCACGCAGATAATGATACTTACATCTATATGTTTACTTCGACCATGAAAAATTGGATTTTGGGAGAGTTTTATTGCAGAACTGCTGTCACAATAAATTACAATTGCATCTTTCTGTATGAATTGTAATTCATCAAGAATTTTCTTTAACCAAATTGTAGATAGTACTGTCAACTTTCTTCCCTTCTTTATCCTTATTTAACTTTATTCCAAATTTTGTTGGTGTAGTCACAAGATTACATTCTTCCATTGAAAACCTGTTCAAAATTTCTCCCAAATACTTCTTTGGAAAAATTGAAATTCCAGTCCAAGATTGGATCACCTCAATTTGTCATCTCGAAATCATTCATCATTGATTTCTTAAAACTATTAAACATGACGACATCATTTCCGATAAATATAAGATCATCGACATATAAACAAGCAATAGGAATCTTTTCTTTTTCAATTTTCACAAAAAGTGTATATTCATATGGACACTTGTGAAAACCATCTTTTAAAGAAATGAGGTTCAATTTTACTGTACCAAGCACGTGGTGCTTGTTTTAATCCATACAAGGCCCTTTAGTTTATAGACTTTGTGCTCACTTTCTTTCTTGATATAACCAAGAGGTTGATCAATAAATACTTGTTCCTTTAAGTCACCATATAAGAAGACTGATTTCACATCCAGCTGAAAAATGGGCCGTGATTGTTTTGCAGCAATTGCAATCAACAAACGAATTGTGTCAAGGCGAGCTACATGTGCAACCCCAAACTCCTATTTGTAGCCTTTTGCTACTAAGCATGCCTTGATTTTTTTTTCTAGTTTACCATTCTCCTTGAGCTTCGTTTTAAACACCCACTTAACTCCAATTGTCTTGACACCTTTGGGAAGTTCAGTTAGCTTCTAAGTCTGATTTCTTTTAATTGCAGCAATCTCGTCATCCATTGCCTTGCGCCATTTACTCTTTAACAACACTTTCAAAGGTGGTAGGATCACAATTTGGAAATAGAGCAAGATGAGTGATATGACATTCAGATTGATCAATCCCAGTTACCTCATGGTCTGCATCTAACTCGATTGGAACGGTGACTTGTTGGTTCAATAGACGGTGACGCTTACAATTTTCTTTGTGTTAGGATTATATAATTTATAAGCTTGAGATTGATCGCTAACACCAAGAAAAATACATTCTTCTCCTTTATCATCTAGCTTTTTTCTTTTCTCATCAGGAATATGGGCATAGGCAACACACCCAAATATTCTGAAATGACTTACACATGGTTTTCTGCCAAATGTCATATTTTAAACAGAAAATGTTAGGCTTCTATTCAAAATAGTTCTCCAGATTTCATTCAAAGTGTTTCAAACTTAGAACGAAGTATTTGAAGCTGCTGCCTCTTTGCTCTTGTGGATCCTTGATACTTTTTTTTTTTTCCATGGAGTCCCATATTTGCTTGGAAGTATCCTTATACATAATTGTTTCTAAGATTGAACGACGTCGATCAACTTGGAAAAGGTAATTCTTTGCCTTTAGGTCCTTCAATTTTGTTGTATCCATCGAAGTCATTTGTGCTTCAGACACTGCTGTTAATGGACGCAAAATCAACTGGGTTACTCATTTTAGTGGGAAAAATTATTGCGTTGATTTTCTCATTACGAATGATATATGTCTTGTTCTTCTCTATAAGATTACCAAACTTCTTTATTAATTCATTGTAGAGAGTGATGTGAATCTTCGTTCCCTAGTAAATGAAATATGAAAATTAATATTTAAATGTATTTAAAATAAAGAAATCATTATAGGTTATTAAAATGTGGTTGTATATTATCCATAAAAAATATCGTTTAAGAAATACATTTAGACAAATATGAAATCAAACAACATAGTTTCATAATTACGTTTTTCTTTAATTTTGAAATCTAAAATATATAAACTAATAAAATGTACACAAAATTAAATTATGCAAACTATAAAATTCTATACAAACTATAAAATTCTGTAATACCTCTTCATCCATCACAAAAACTTTTAACACCTCAAAAACTTCTCCTTTTTTAGTTTGATATTTTTCTATAATACCTTTTCGTATTACACTTACTCTCAAGGTTGACATATTTTTGAAAGGTTCTAAATCTCTTATCGTCATACTTTCATTGCACCTACAATTTGAAAACTGTTAGAGATTATATGTACAATTGTATACTTTTATTGCTTTAATAGATTTAAGGCCAGTTAGGCCCGCTAGACTCATTGTAACTCTTATATAAAGGTGTTGCCTTTCTATGAATAATATAACGACTTTTTATGTAACGGTTCGGAAATTCGGATCGTCACATGATGTTAGTCTCGGCCGTTACGGTTATCGTTGATTTATTTTAATTGAAAGGTTCTTGGTTTCTTGTTGGTTATTGGTTTTCTTGAATTCAGGTGCAAGATTGACTTGTGGCTTGGTTTTATTAAAAAGGGAAATTAAAGTCTTAATTAGGAGTTGAGTGAGTTTCGAACCATGGCCCTTGGGGTTGTTGGTTTAAAGAAATTGAAGGGGAATTAATGTTTTCTCTCGTCACGACTCGAAGTCCAGATTTTAGAGGAGTTTTAATTAATTAAAAGTGTAAAAGGAATTAAACAAATTAGGGGTTTGGTTTAGCAAATCTTTTTCACGTTCTCCAAGAAGCTCCTTGTAGCCGTTCTCTCAAGTTGGGTTCCGTCGCGTTCACACGCCATTCCGATCGCAAGTAAGTCTTCGTTTCCTCGTTCTTCTTCTTTGTTTTCGTTCTCGGTTGAAGGGCTGCATATTGATGGGTTTTGTTGCTTTGGGGTTGATGTTTTCTTGTTCTTGATCGCAGACGCACAGCAGCAGCGTCCTTCCCGTTCGTGTTCTTGATCGTCACGCCAAGCCAGCAGCAACGATCGCTGCCAATCGTTAAGTCGTCCGCTCCAGCCTGCTTGACGGTCGTCGTCTCGCCCGTGAACGTGCAGCACAACAGCTTCGCCCCGACGCTAGCGCTCCTCGACGTAGCTGCAGAGGGTTCGCTTCACCGTTCGTCGACGCCCGTCTCGCACGCAGACGCTATTGTCGTTTCGTTCCAGCCATCCGCTGCCGCACAGCCCGTCGCCCAGCGCCTTCGATTGTTGCCTTCGCCCGACGATTCGCAGCAGCGAACGCGTCCCTGTCCAGCCAGCTTCGTCTCCGTTGGGTATCGTTTTCTCACCTTTGGTCAATTCGTTAAGCTTTTGTCCATGCTCTTTGCAGGGACTGTTTGTCTTGTAATTGTTTAGTTAATTGTGGTTTTTGATATTAATTGTTAGGTGTGTTGGGTGTCGAGTTTGACGGCTTTAGGAGTGTCACTTTGTGTTGTCCTCTCGTCGACTTGCTCAAGTAAGGATTCCTTATCGTGGGTTCGTGGACGATTCGTTACTGCTTGATTAGCTAATTGTATGCTTGTTACTTCTTGTATGTCTGAATACCATTGTATGTTCGCGTATGTTTGCTGTTTAATAGAATGGAGCCTTTATGTGATATTTTCAGGCTAGCATGTCGGTTCAACTGTTTATCTGATCTTAGTGCCATGTTAGGAGAATTATTATTGTTTCTAGAATGTTAGGGAATGTATGTAGTTGCATGATGATGGTTGGATGTATGTTATGTCTATTTAGCAAGAGTTTGCAGGAGTCATCATCCGGGCTTGTGGCAGGGATGTGAGGTCATACCCCGTCTCTGACCCGTCACCATGGTTTAGCTAACCGAGGTGACAGCCTAGTTCGCAGTCTTGGGTGAGCGGCCAAAAGGGAGCCTAGAGGGTCGGGAGGATGACGAGGCTTGTCCCGTCCCTGATCGCCGGCACGATCTCAGCGTGTCGGCAGTAGCCCAAGATTGCCACCTGAAGGGGCTATGACCGATCCATTGGGTGAGAGCCTACTCTTGGACGTATCTTAGCTGAGGGCGTACGGTGTCAAATGGCTGGCAATAGTTTCGTGTCGAGGCCTCGCACCCCTGTTGTCAGTGACACCGATCCGAGTCATTAGATCATGCGAACCTGGACCAGGGTAGTTAGCCCTAGACCCAGCTTTTACCTGATGCCAGCAGCATGAGGTGCATGCACACGCTCATTACAGCGCCGAGTGGAGAGCTCCTTCGGGATCTTGAGTTCAGTGCACCCACAAGTTAACAAGTCATAGTAAGATGAGCAAGGCAGGACTGAGAGCTCAAGTATGTATGTTGTGAATGTATGCAATGTTAGGTAAGGGTGTAAGTCCGTAAAATGGCATCCAAGTAAGGAAAGCATGAAAGAGAAAGTATCGTTTGTAGTGCCTTGTATACTTTTAACTAGATGATAGCTGCTAACGCATTGTACCCCGTTTGGGGAATTCTTACTGAGTAACTTAGTTTACTCACCCTTATTTTATGTGGTTCCACAGGTAACCTGGACCAGCGGCGCTGATGGCTAAAGGAGCGAAGGACGGATCATGGGCTACCTTTTCTGATATGGATTTAAATAAATGAATTAAACTCTGAGTCTTATTTATGTTAAAGTTATAGATGTTGAATGTTTTCATTGCATTTAAATAGGGCACGGAGCCCTTAGGTTATTTTGCATGTATGGACATCTGCAGGTTCCTTTGGATTTAAGTTGATTGAATCTATTATAATTTGCTTTTAAATATCTCTGGCCAGAGAGGCATTTTAAATGATTTTGGCTTGGAACAGGTTGCTTGGAGACAGGGACATGTTTCTAGCCTTTTTATTCTTGTTTGTTTTAATAAATACGAACTTAGTTGATGTCCACTGTTTAAGTTTATCCGCTTTTTAAGTCATGCATTTAGTAAAGGCCTAGGTTTAGGACCTTCTTTTGTGTCGGGTCTTTACACTTTAGTCCAACGCTCTTGATTACATGGTATCAGAGTTAAAACCCTAAAAGAGCCAAATTTAGGATTTGGGTTTTTCGGGTTAGAGTTTGAGAGTTTTGTTTCGAGGGTTTGTCTCGGGACTGTAACAGGCAGCTGCTACCGCCACCGTCGAAGTTGAAACAACTGGCAGATTATGGAAGCCCACAAGCGATCTACGAAGTCGTCTAAGTCGCGTCTCCGTTCGGTCAACGACTGAGCCGTAATTGCCATCGAAAGTCTCCGCCCGCCACTGATCGCCGCCGCGTGTGGTGGCGCGTCCCGCCTCCATTCAAAACGTTTTTTGCTGGGTTTTTTTATGCGCCAGGGTGCTCTTTAAGTTGGTCGAGTTTGTTTTTTGGTTCGGGTTTTGTAGTGATTCGGATCTGCATTTTTCGCTTTTGTGGGTTTTTGAGTTGTTGCGTTTTCGGGGCTGTTCAGTTTTTATTGATTCATTAAGGCTATTATTTGGTTCTTGTGAGTATTTTGTTGCTCTAATTTGCTTGGTTGAGTACACATGGCTGAGATTAAACAAACGAGTGTGATTTAACATTCAATGAAAATCACAAAACGTAAGTTGAATGGAACAAATTATCTCGATTAGAATCAAACAATTCACAATCACTTGTTAGGTAACGAACTAGAAGGGCACATCGATGGGGATCCACCTAAAGAAGAGGTTAAAAAAAAGAGGTGGGATCGGGTTGATGCGCGTTTGTATAATCAGATTACAAACTCGATGAATGATGAGATTGTGGATCTAGTTAGCCACTACACTACGGTAAAGCAACTAGTGACATGTGAAATTTATGTACTCGAGAAAGGAGCATGTTACGAGGACATATGATGTTTGCTCGTCTTATTTTCATGTTGATCGAAATAGTGAGACATTGATGACCTATTACACGAAGCACAAGCGGAATGGTGCTGAGTTAAATTCTCTTATGCCTTTTAGTGTTGATATCGTAGTGCAACAGGCTCAACGGGAAAAGATGGGAGTCATCAGCTTCCTGCAAGGTCTTGGCCCAGAATATGAGAATGTCAAGTCTCAAATCTTGTTAATAACTGAACTACCAACTTTGGATGATGTGTTTTGTCGTTTGCAACGAATAGTGGTAAATATTATTGGACAGTAGAATAGTGCCTTGCTTGGACGGAGTGACTTTTGTGGTGGGAGAAATGTGAATTCTCTAGTGTCAAAGTCTAGTTATGATCGACGCCAGGACTCGACAACCGGCATCCGAAGCTCGAGGAGATGATGTCTGTTATTATTGTCAGAAACGAGGTCATCTGAAAAGGGATTGCAGAAAACTGCAATATCAGAATCAGAAGCTTCAGAAGGCCCATCTTGTCTCTAATGAGAAAGCACCTAGTGACGAGTTTGCTAAACTTCGGGTTTCTTCTACTTCATCGCAGCCATCATCCTTATAATTCTCGCTTGCTGTAAACCTAGCTGAAACAAGTAACAATTATTGTCTTCTTTCGTTGTCTACAAAGTGGGTCATTGACTCTAGGCCGACTGCTCATATGACAGGTAACAAAATTTTGTTTTCTACTTTGTTGTTGTCTGCCCATTTTCCTACTGTTACCTTGGTTGATGGATCCTTGTCCCCCGTCAAGGGGTCAGGATCAATTACATTCACCCCTACCCTGTCATTATCTTCTGTATTGTGTCTACCGACATTCTCGTATAATCTAATTTCTATCAGTCAACTATTCCGAGACTTACATTGTTTTGTTTTACTTTTTCCCTGGTTATTGCTTGTTTTAGGATCATTTGACGAAGAAGATTATTGGTAGGGGGCATGAAGCTGGGGGTCTCTATATCTTGGATCAAGAACCAGTCCAAGTTGTGGAGTGTACGAGTTCAACATCACTATTTGAGGTTCATTTCCAAATGGGCCATCCTTTTAGTATGTCCTTAAGAAATTATTTCCAGAATTCAATAAAGTGTCATCCTTAAATTGTGAGTCGTGTCAATTTGCAAAGTTTCATAGATTAAGTTCTAGTCCTAGGATTAATAAACGAGCTAATGCTCCATTTGAGTTAGTCCACTCTGATGTTTGGGGTCCGAGTCTTGTAATGTCTAAAACATGATTTCGCTATTTTGTTATTTTTGTTGATGACTTTTCCCGATTTACTTGAGTTTATTTAATGAAAAATTGCTATGAGTTATTTTCCCATTTTTGTGCCTTTGATGCTGAGATTCATAATCAATTTAATGCGCCCATCAAAATTTTATGCACTAATAATGGGGGTAAATATTTTTCAGGTATTCTTAGTTCATATCTTAGTGAGAAAGGTATTATCCATCAATCGTCTTGTGCGGATACACCATATCCGAATGGTGTGGCCGAACGTAAAGAACAGACATCTGTTTGAAAAAACTCCGACCTTGTCTTACCAAATGAATGTTCTGAAATATTTTTGGGTTGATGATGTGTCTATTGCTTGCTTTCTCATCAATTGAATGTCGTCGTCTGTTTTGGAAAATGCAATTCCATTTCAAGTCATGTATATTTCTAAGGAAATGTTTCATCTTGCACCTAAGATCTTTGGGTGTACATCTTTTGTTCGCGATGTTTGTCCTCAAAGGACCAAGTTTGATCCTAAGTCTTTGAAATGTATCTTCCTAGGGTACTATCGTGTCTAGAAGGGTTATCGTTGTTATTGCCCGAGCACAAATTGATACTTCGTTTCTTCGGATGTAACTTTTTTTTAGGATACCCCATTCAGTCTTGTGTCGAGTCCTCCACCTATGGAGGATGATTTGTTCATTTATGAGGTCGTGTCCTCGTCGAGTAATTCAGATTCACCTCTTTTGTCGCTTCCTGTTCCATCGGGTCCTTCTCTTACTCAAGTGTACACTCGGGTCATTCTCAAAGGACCAAGTTTGATCCTAAGTCTTCTCTTAATTTTTTTTAGGATACCCCATTTGGTCATGTGTCGAGTCCTTCACCTGTGGAGGATGATTTGTTCATTTATGAGGTTGTGTCCTCGTCCAGTAATTCGGATTCGCCTCCTCATTCCATTCTTGTTCCATCAGGTCATTCTCTTACTCAAGTGTACACTCGACGTCCACGACCCTCAGAGGGGACATATGTCTCACCATGGCCATCAAATGGGTCTCACCATGGACATAGGTCTCCACGACCCTTAGTTATTGAATTGGAATTAATGTATATTTTTCATGAAAAGTTAACTACTTGAAAATACATTAAAAAAATACTTATAAAAGTTAAAATTACCAAAGGAAAAAATAAAAATAAAACGGTGAATTTTCACAATGGGGAAGCCGATCCCCGCCAATTCCCCGCGGTGAATCCACGTCCTCATCCCCGCAAAAAAAAATGGTGAATTTCGCGAGGATACAAAATGATTTTGGTTGCGGAGATGGGGACGGGGAGGGCATTCCCCAGCCCCTCCCCGCCCCGTGGACATCTTTACTTGACACTATTAAGATGGACACATTTACCCTCAAATAGATGGATCAATATAGATTTATGTAATTTGCCCCAAAGAACACAATAACCTTTATCTATATCTCTTATTTATGATATGAATTAAGAATGCATGTTGCTATTTATAGGATTGAAAAATCCAATTTATTGTTGTTGTGATGAAATTTAAGAAGATAATATTCATTGAATATGATTACGTGGACGTGTGAAAATAAATCAATATTTATATAAATTAAAATATAATAGTTACATGCGAATATTTTACTGACGTTAGTGAATATTTAAAGTTATGAAATTAAAAAAAATAATATCCATTGAATATAATTACGTGGACGAGTGAAAATAAATAAATATTTACACAAATTAAGATATAATATTTACACTTGTGAATATTTTATCGACGTTATTAAAATATAGTTGATTGTATTATTTTAATTAAAATATAAAATGTCAAATACGTGTTTTTAGGGGGAAAAAAAAAACTCAAAGGAGAAAATGCTTTATATATAAAGTAGTGTGGCTTAGGGACAAAATCTTCAAAAAAAATGATTCTTCTCCTAAACCACACTTTATATAAAGTATAAGATTAAGATAAGATTAAAATTAAGATTAAGATAAGATATACTAAAATGATTAGTTACGTATAATAATGTTGACTAAAATGATGATTAAAAAATTTTAAATTTCACCAAAATGGGTTAGTGGCGCTATGGTTTCATTATTTGGTTGTAAACCAGTTCAATATCAATGTCAAATTGGTATTGTAATCCCCCTCCCCTAACTTGTACTAAAAAACGCATGAGAATTAAAAATGAATAATATTAAAATGAAAAAAAAAAAAAAAAACAAAATTGAAAGATATACTTAAATCCATGGTAGAGTGAGGACAAATGATGCTCAGTTTCAAAAAAAAAGAAAAGACAAATGATGCTCACATGACTATTTTTGTGAGCATCATTTGAATATATTTCAGGTGTAAATCTTTTTTTTCCTTTAATTTATATCATCCAATAATGAGCCGACACGTGTGACGTCTTTCGTTTTCCCACGGCTTCTTCATAACTCCAAATGTCACGGTATTCCATAACGTAAACAATGTGGCGCCGGAGTTTCTGCAGCGCCGCCGTCTTGAAGAGCAAGAAATGGGATGCCTTGGTCATCGGCGGTGGCCACAATGGCCTCACCGCCGCCGCGTATCTAGCTCGCGGCGGCCTCTCCGTTGCAGTGCTTGAGCGTCGCCATGTACTCGGCGGCGCCGCCGTGACGGAGGAGCTCTTCCCCGGCTTTCAATTCTCCCGCTGCAGTTATCTTCAGAGCCTTCTCCGCCCTTCTGTCATCAAGTCGGTTTAATTGCTCTCATAATCTATCATCTAACTCGTCTGCTCGCTGTTCTTGTTTTGTTTACTTATGGATCGTGTTTTGTATCATCGCCTCTAATGGTAATTCAGGGAATTAGAGCTAGGGCGGCATGGATTGAAGCTTTTGAAGAGGAATCCCTCATCGCTTACGCCTTGTTTGGATGGGCGCTATCTTTTGTTAGGTCCTAATAAGGACCTTAATCACTCTGAAATTTCTAAGTTCTCAAAACGAGATGCGGAAGCGTATCACAGGTTATTAGGACTTGATCCTTCTGTTTTTTTTTTTTTTTTTTTTTAGTATTTTAATCTGCTAATGCCAGTCAAATAGTTCTAAGATCAGGACTTATATGTTTGAATAAAATACACATCACTGTACTATCGCAACCACTTACATCATGCTCGTGTCCGTTGGTTTGGTGGCGACCTACCTAGAATTAATGTCCTTCGAGTTTGCTTGACATCCAAATTGATCAAATATTGTGTCCCGTGAAAATTGTTGAGGTGTGCATAAAGGTCCCGACACTCAAGGATAGCAAAGAATTTATATGCTTATGATCTTCAAATGGCTGCATAAAATGCTTGACAAGATGATTGGACTGTATGACAATGTCTATTGACTTAATTGTTCAAAGTTGTTTACTGTATATAAATTCACCACTTCTGTTCATTCTAACAGTTTCCGACTATATTTAATAGATTAAACAGGAATATCTTAAGATTTTGAGTTCTTGGTGCATTCAGATATGAGGCTCAATTAGAAAGATTCTGTAAATTCATGGATCTTTTTTTGGACTCACCTACGCCAGAAACTCTGCATGGTGTTTCAAGTTTTAGTCATCGGCTGGGGGATAAGTTAAAAAAATCAGCTTTCTGGGCAAAATGTCTTCGGAGGGCTGTTTCTTTGGGCCAAAAGGACATGGTGTAAGAATTATATCTCTATTCTTTATTTGTATGTGTTTATCTAATCTTGGTTTGTTATTGCAAAATGTTGAAGCTTTTGTTATTTTTTATTTTATTTATTGAACTTTGACCATAATGAAACTGCAATGTTTCTTTCTAATTGATGTTTAAGTATGTTGTTGATTTTGGCAGAGACTTCATGGACCTTTTGTTTTCTCCGGCTTCGAAGGTTTTAAACAATTGGTTTGAGGTTGTCATCTGATTTTTGAATGCTTGTTCTACTCTTTTAAATACTGACAATCTTAATTGCTCTATTTGTATCCTATATAACAGTGATCAACTCCCTCCCTCTCCACCTCTGCCGGTTAATTCTTTATGTTCTTGAAATTTAAACCATGTTTTTATTTCACATTTCTTAATTTTAAGTATTCAAGTATATTGTCTTCATTTTTTCAGAGTTCATTCCAGACTTGTTTCCAGTATATAGTCTTTTTCAATTGACTCTTACAAATTGGACATCATTTTCTCAGTATTAGCCTTTGCTAATGAACTTCATGACCAATAATGTTATAAAGTTCATTTTGCAAGGGATTTGTTTCAGTCCATTTTCTAGCCATACGGCCCATATCCAAGATGTTCTCAATACTTTGAACCTTAAATTTGATATTTGGAAATTCAGCAATATTATCTTCTTAAGGTATACTTGATGATTGAATTGTTCTCTCAACTCATCCATTATCATATATTATTTAGGGTGATGTTCTGAAAGCAACACTTGCAACGGATGCTGTCATAGGGAGCGTGGTAAGGATAATATGGAAAATTAATTACTTTTGGATATTTTCATTAGATAGTTATTAATAATACCTTTTAGTTTTGGTGATTTTATAGTTTGATGGACCACAAGGATGTGGTTAACTAGTCAAGTATACAAAATTAGAACACTGACAAGTAACAACTATCTTACCTGCTTGACTTCGTATTGTAGGCAAGTGTGCACACACCAGGTAGTGGATATGTGCTACTTCATCATGTGATGGGTGAAACTGATGGTGATCGTGGTATCTGGTCGTATGTATTCCAGTTGTTTGTTTGACATGTAAATTGCGAATCATTAATCAGAAACTACAAATCCCCTTGCTTTCCTTTTCATTTTGAGAGAATTTTTACAACATTGATTTTTCAAGGAGCCCACAGATTTTCTTGAAGAGGGCTGCTTGGGAAAATTGTTTGCTAGCTAATGCCATATCAATAACATTCATCATCATATTTCCATTGGATTTTTATTTGTTTTTGGTGTTTTCATCATTTTGTTTAATAAGAAACTGAGTTCTTAGTAGGGTATACAGTATACACACACACACACAAAAAAAAAAAAAACAGTATACACAAAACAAGCTCACAAAAAAGAGTTCCAACTGAGTGGCACCCCCTACATATTTTCTCTGTGTCTTTAGGATGCATGTGTCTATTTGTAAGAATGTGGAAAATCTGGTGATTAAGTAGGAGGTGGTTTCCAAGGATTTGATCCATAGGGGTTAGGTGTGACCTGCAACAGAGCCTCGTTGGCTATGTGGTTATGACGATTTTTTCTCGAGTTCTCTTCTCTTTGGAACAAGGTCATTATGAGTAAGTTTTTTCTTTCTTTTTGAAATTGGGAAATCGAAGCTTTGCTCCACTATACTCGGGGTAATCACACCTATCCCTAGACCAGGCACCGGGAGACATCGAAGGAATGGAGACACGAGAGGTCATTATGAGAAAGTATGATTCGTTCCTCTTTGATTGGGTTACGAGTGGGAGTCAAGACATCTCTAAGAACCCTTGGAAAGACATTAGTGTGAAGAATTCCCCTTCTTTTGCTGTTCTTTCTAGTTCAGTGGGTTTTTTCTGGGAAGATAGATAGTTGGGGGATAGACACTTACCTTTGTCTATTATTCCCTCGCCTATTCCATTTATCTCCCATGAAAAATTGTAGGGTGGTAGATGTTCCGGCTCATTAAGGACATCATCCTTTGCTTCTTTTGGGTTTCAGTTGAGGGAAACGTCTGATTTTGTTGCTTTTCTCTCTTTTGGGTGATTTTTCATGTGTTACTGGGCGTAGGGATAAAGATGTTTGTTGTTGGACTTCTAATCCTTTTGTGGGCTTCACGTGTCGGTGCTTCTATGATTTTTTGAAATATCCTTCATTTTCTTCTTTGGGAGATTCCGTCTTTGCTTCGTTATTGAAGGTGAAAATTTCAAAGAAGGGTAAGTTTTTTATGCCATGGCCATTGCTCTTTTTGGGCTTGAGACTTGTTTTCCCCATTGTTGGGTTTCATGTGGAGGTATTTTTCATTAAACAAGTGAAAATTGTTTCTTGTTTCTTGTTTCCTACCAACTTTATGAAAATATTGTTCACTAAGGATGTAATTGATTAGAATTTTCTCCCAGGTATGTTGAAGGTGGTATGGGCTCTGTATCAATGGCCATTGCTAATGCAGCCAGGGAAGCAGGCGCTCATATTATCACAAATGCTGAGGTACAGTTATCGTTTGTTTCTAGTTGGAACTATAAATAAAATTATCATTTGATACATTATAAAGTATACGGTCCCCAAGGGGTGGCACAGTGGTTGAAGACTTGGGCTTTGAAGGTATGCTCCCTTCAAGGTCCCAGGTTCGAAACTCACCTATGACATTACTCCTTTAATGTCTCCGGTGCCTGGCCTAGGGACAAGCGTGGTTACTCTTGTTCAAAAAAAAAAAACATTCAAAAGAGAACCTTAGCATAATTGGTTGAGGCGCCTGTAACCTCCATACAAGTGGAGGTTTGAATCTTCACTTCGATCTCTTGTCGAACTATTGAAAATAAGTAGGCTAAAGGGGAACAAGAATTACTGTGTAATAGTTTGCTTTAAAAACAAAACTTGTAATCACTTACTAAACGTTATGATGTGTCTATCAAAAACATTTAGTGTTTTTAACACACTATTTTCAGAAAAATTACATAATGCTATTGAATTATCTGTGAAGAAGCTGTTTGAAGTTAAAACAAATCCAACAAACCCATGAAATTGAAGTTCAATCATGTTCTATCTTTTGTGGAATTTTCTGGCTAGAGCTCTCTTTTGGCTTACTTGGAAGGAGAAAATTCATAAGATTTTTTAAGCCAGGTCATCTTTGTTTGATTCCAACATACTTCATCTTAGTGGTGTTCTCCTTTAAGGAAGTTATATTGTAATTATAGCATTCACATGAGTATTTACAAGGAAAAAATAAAGAGTTGCAGAAGTAAGAATGGGCAAGTAATAAAAAAAACTAATAATGAAATCAAAACTATGCATATCTTTTGTAGTTCTATTGTGAGTCGGGTTCCCTTTACCCTCGCTCATAAGGCTGTTCTTTTGTAGCCTTTCTAATGAATATATTTCTCTATTTATTAAAATATAAAGGCAAAACAAAGAAGAAACTGGGCTCTCCTATTCGTAACAAATATCACCGACAATTGTTAGGGAGAATTGCTTGTGTTTATTCGTATCAATGCATAAAATTGCATGTCGTCACTCATTCTTCTTTGTTTTTTGTCAGGTGTCAGAATTGATGGTCGAGGACTCTGGTAAAGTTAAAGGGGTCAGTATTTACATCCTACTGATTTTGAAGTATTGGTCAGAAAGTGATGACACGGGAATTATATAGGTGCGTCTAGCTGATGGGACATGTGTGCAAGCTTCAACAGTTCTGTCAAATGCAACACCTTATAAAACGTTTATGGTATGCAATGTAAATTTTATAATGAACACTAATGACTGCTTATAAAGGTGCGGTCAAATTAGTACATCATAAATTGTAACAGATGGTTGAATTTCATCACAAATATGCTAATTTTAATTGCATTTTGTACTTTTTTTTACACACAGGAACTAGTGCCTAGTGATAAACTTCCTGATGAGTTTCTTCGATCTATTAAACATGCTGATTACAGATCTGTAACATCTCTTTCCTTCTTTTCCTTTAATATTTATTTTCTCCTTTGTCTTATGGAACATGCTGAAATATCATGGTGATTGTAACGTTTATTTTTGTAAAATTTAAGGGGAACTGCGGGTGTGTTTGTTTTTTTGGTCATCAGGAGTGGTTAATAACCACTCCTCAAAAACCCCTCGTTTGTTTTTTTTGCAGTAAACAACAACTCTTAACTACTTTCAACTACTCTTCTACCCCTCTATCAAATCTCATATTAAACTTTATTAAACTTCATATCAAATTTATGACTCAACCACTATTAACTCCGATCCCCAAACAGGTAGTTGATTATTCCACTACTATTAACTTCAATCCTCAAACGAGTAGTTAACACTGCAAACTACTATTAATCCCTACAACCTCTTTCATTGGTGGTTCTTACTTTTTCCATAAATATTATTACTAATAATGAACTTTTTATTTCTCTTACTTGACAATTTTTTTCATTCAATGATGCAGGCAACTACTAAAATTAACTTGGCGGTTGAGAAACTACCCCACTTTTCTTGTTGTAAGTTGAATCCATCTGAAGCAGGACATCAGCTTGTAGGTACCATTCATATCGGTTCAGAAAGGTATGGTAGAGTAGCTCACACATTATCTTGTTATCTACTTCTGTTTTAAATCTGAGGAAGTGGAAACTGATCATTTCTAGTGAGGAACAAGAAGGGGGGTCAGTAGTTTCTGTTATTGTAGGTCCTTCTGAGACGACTCTTTATTTCTTACTTTGGAATCCAAAAACTCGAGCTAGAAACACCCTCATTTTGTTTTGCTCCGCTCTTCATTTCCTTCTTGAATTCAAGGGAGACTTCTCACATTCTTCCAGAGTGTGCTCTGTATATTGTTCTCTCGTCAAAATCCGTCACATTTGGGTTTATAAAGAAGCCTCTTGATTATTATTAATGGAAAAATTGCACAAACCACCCATAAACTATGGTGTTCGTAACAATTACACCCTTAAACTTTCAATTTGATCAATTACCTCCCCTCAAGTTTGATAAGTGTAGCAATTAACTTCTTATGTCTAATTTAAGTAAGATATGAAGGGATAAAATTGTCATTTCCTTTACCTTAGTCTTCTTCCTCCATTTCCATTTCTTAACCTCACCTTTTTAAAATTGTCATCAAAATGTTGTTGGGTTAAGCGGTATGTCATGTGGCCATGACATTAGTCGAGGTGCGCGAAAGCTGATCCGAAAACTGGCCCGGACAATCATGAATATCAAAAAAAAAAAAAAAAAAAGGGAGGAAGGACTTTCAGGAGTAGTGGTTCTATAGAAGATCTATATTTTTTTGCCAAGGATATGGAGAGTAGAAAGCAAATGAGAAGAAGATGAAGAAATGAGAGAAAAAAACGTTTGAAACAAAAATGTAATTGAAAGAAGAGAGAAAAATTTGGGAAAAAGCGTTTGAGAAAAAAGAATGTTTGAGAAGAAATGTATTGGAAAATATTGATTTGACATATGAGAGAGTGAATAGGTGAAGTGAAAAAATTGGGAAGAGTGATTTAGAATATGGTTTCTATTTTCCAGAAAAAAATATTCTTATAAGGCGTGCTGGACTTTAAAATGGGCCTTATTAGTTATTTTCGGTTCAGTTGTGGTGGTTTTGAAAAATTATGAACAGTAAACTAACCAAATATGTCGGTTTTCTAAAATTTTAAATCATTTCTTTTTCTTCTTAAAATAACCAAACCAAATCAGTTGGTTTGGATCAGTTCGGTTCCACCGTTTTTTCGGTTCTTTGCACACTCTTAGGGTATGTTTGGCTTTGAAGGGATGAGATGAGTTGGGTGGGATGGGATGAAAAGAGAAGATAAGTGAGAATAAGTTTATGTTTGGGGGGAAGGAAAGAAAAGAAAAGTGATAATAAAATTATGTTTGATGTGATGGAAAGAGAATGGTTGAAGTTTTTATTTAAATAAAAAAATGGATATTTGATAGTTTTTTAATAATAAAGTTATGTTTTATGTGATGGAAAGAGAATTATTGAAGTTTTTATTTAAATAAAAAGATAGATATTGAGTAGTTTTTTAATATTTTAATATTTAAATAAAAATGTGGGACCCACGCGTGAAGTCGAATAGAAATTATGTGGACTTATGGAAGTCCATGAGACAAACAATGGGAAGGAATATAACCCTTCTATTCCCTCTCAAGTCCATGGGCCAAACTGGCCCTCATTGTCACTGGCATTAAGTTGGACTGAAAAGATGTGAAGATTATTTTGGCTCTCTCAAATATGAGCTGTTCTTAGAAGATGTGTGCTTATGTTGGCTATCTCAGCATCATGTGTTCGTGCTGGTCACTTTCTTTGATAATTACAATTTGATATGCGACTTCATCATCCATGATTTTTTTTTTTAGAAATCGGGAAATTGGAGCTTCGCTCTACTATACCCGGGGTACCCACGTTCGTCCCTAGCCATGCACCGGGAACTTCACCATCCATGATATAATGCTTTTCTTTCAATGTCATGCAAGGTAGCATGTAGTTTATCAGAACTCCAGTTGTTAAACTTTGTGCTTCTGATTCAGTATGGAGGAGATTGACTCGGCTTGTCTAGATGCTGTGAATGGCATACCGTCTAGAAGACCTGTTATTGAGATGACAATCCCCTCTATACTAGACAAGACAATATCTCCTCCAGGTTTACAACATTTTATATTCAATCTACTTGTGACATTTATTCATATATTCACATTACATTCTGCCAAATGTTGTCAGCATTTTCTTACTCTTAAGTTTTATTGCTGGTGCAACCACAATCACATAATGGAGAAAAAAAAAATAGTCATCCTTTTTTTGGATAAGAAACCTATTCATTGATAAGTTAAAATTATACAGAAAAAAGGGAAGGCCCCATCCAAACGTGGTTGCAAAAAACTCCAATTGGATAATAGCACTTGTGCTTTAATAATAATTATCTTTTTTTAAAAGGAAACCAGATTTTTTGTTAAAGCAATTGAGACTCAACTGTGATATTAATTTGGGGTGGCACAGTTGGTTGAAGACTTGAGTTTTGAAAGTGTGCTCCCCTCAAGGTCTCAGGTTCTAGACTCACCTGTGATATTAATTTGTAGACACCTCTTGTGTCTCCTTCCTTCGATGTCTTCTGGTATCTGGCCTAGGGACGGGCGTGGTTACCCTTGTTTCAAAAAAAAAAGTTGAGACTCTGTGTGAAAAAAGTAGAACTTTTGCACCAAGATATAGCTAGTAAAGTTAAAGATTTGGATTGGGAGACTCAATTGTTAAAAAACCACTTCAAATGCTAAAAAACCACTTGATTTAGGAGATTTAATTGTTATTTAACTTGCCAACCAGAGTATAGCTTGAGTGGCATAATGTATAGCATAACCTAGTAACTAAGAGGTTAAATCTCCCCACTCCAAATGTTGCTTGAATAAAAAAGAATTGTTCCGAGGGGACATACCCTTCGGTACAATATAAAAGAAAACATGATGACTTCATCCTTACCATGTGGGAGATGTCAGCTATGTTTATAAATAGGATGCTGGCCTTCCATCTATATGGACATGAATTTGTGTTTGTGAGCTGCGAATTGTGACGGAATTTATTGAGTCTTTTGTCTTTTGTAGGCAAGCACGTGGTCAATTTATTTATTCAGTATACCCCATACAAACCCTCTGATGGTTCTTGGGAAGATCCTGTTTACAGGGTGAGTTCAGTTCTACAATGAATATGAAGTTTATTTTTATTTTTTCTTCTTTTTTTTGATATCCGTGACTGTCCGGACCAGTTTTCGTGTACCTCGACTAATGCAACATTTGGATGCCAAGGAAACCCGTAGGAAATTAATTCCTAGGTAGGTGGCCACCATGGATTGAACTCATCACCTTATGCACTCCAAGGCCCTCTTTGACCAATTGAGTCACTCCATGAAGTTTATCTGTGTACTGTAAGAGGAGATATCGAAATGAGCATTGATACATAGAAGAGCTCCCCTGTGTTTACCCCCTTAGTTTTCTTTTTATCTCTATTTCAATTACTCGTTGAACTCACTCCATAATTCATATATAAGCCATTTGGTTGTAGATATCTTTGATTCTTCTTCAGGTTTAATTTGCATGAGGACTCTTCTACAAACTTGTGTTCAATGTGTTCTTTAATATTGTTACTTTGAATGCTTAATGATGCTGACAATTGAATTGTTTAACTAAGAAAATAATTAATTTCGGTGCATTTTTTTATTTATTAATACAGTAGCTTTGAGTTCTCTTTTTACAGGAATCGTTTGCTCAAAGATGTTTTGCCTTGATAGATGAATATGCCCCTGGGTTTAGCTCATCAATTATTGGTTATGACATGTTAACTCCCCCTGATCTTGAAAGAGAAATTGGTCTGACAGGTAAAAAAAAGTTCTGTTGGAATGCTGTGCAGAATTCAATGGAATGTTTGTTTTACTTTTTATTTTTTTAATTTTAATATTCGTGATTGTCCGGGCCAACTTACGCGCACCTCAACTAATTTCATGGGACATACTGCCTAACCCTACAATATTTGGATGTCAAGAAAACTCGTAGGAAATTAATTCCTAAATGGTGGCCACCATGAATTGAATCCATCACATTAACCACTCAAGTCCTTCTTTGACATTGGAATGTGTGTTTTACCTGTCTTTTAAATTGCTCATGCATGAGCTTTTAGACTTTTTTTATTTTTAATGGACGTGCTTGGTTAGAATACAATTTTGAAGAGTGGGGTAAACTCTTCCGACCAATTAAAAGTTTTTAATTTTATTTTATACTCTAAATGATTTGAGAAATTTAAAATTAAAAAAAGTATAAAAAAATGTAGGTGCTTTCTGCTTTATTTAGAAACACTTTTGTGAAAGGGCATGCGAAACACAAGCACTTCTCTTTACATAGAAATGTTTCTTCATGAAACACTTAAATGTTTATTTACTTAGATTTTTGGGGGATTAGTATTTTTGGTGATAGAAAAAGTGTTTTAGCAAGGCCAAGATTACTTCCAATCCAACCATGGGTTCGTGATTGCAGTTTCAATCTGCAAAAGTTAGAAGTTTGTCTGGTGGGATATGGTTTATTGTTTGAGTACAATATCCGCATGTGGAAGTCCTCTCTATAATCCACTAACTAGTCTTTGTAGTTGACGTGTATTCACTTACAAAAAAGTTCATAACTCAATTCCTTTTTGCAGGAGGGAATATCTTTCATGGCTCCATGGGGTTGGATTCGCTCTTCCTTTTGCGCCCAGTTAAAGGATGGTAAGTCAATCTTAAACAAGTCAATAGAACAATAGCTCAAGTGGCATCGATGTACTTCTAATGACCTAGAAGTCTTAGATTCGAATCTCCCCACTCCCAATTTTTGTAATCTCAAAAAAAAAAAAAAAAAATCAGTCTTAGATAAATGATATTAAAATGAGCTAAATTTTGAAAGTTGGAATAGAACCTCAAAAATCTTAGAAGAAGAAGAAAGGAATCAGATATCTTAGATTAATCAAAGAGAGAGGACATTTATGCAAAAAGAGTCCGTCCAGAAAGTATTATTCATCTAAATTTAAGGTGTAAATTTGATTAATTTGGTCCAATTATATATATATATATATAAATTTGTTTGTTGGGTTGTGAAATTCAGGTCAAATTATAGAAGTCCAGTGAAAGGGCTGTATTTGTGTGGAAGTGGAGCCCATCCTGGAGGTGGCGTCATGGGGGCGCCTGGCCGTAATGCTGCAAACTTGGTTCTTCAAGATTTCAACGCACAAACCTGACACACCTCTTTCATTTTATCTTGCCCTAATAATATCTTCCCCTCTTTTCTTCTACATTCTATAAAACATTTTTGCACTACAAAACTTTCCTTTTTCTTCAAAACCTTCATACTTTTACTTCAATAATCAAGGATGGTTTCCATTTTCTTACATGAAAAATTTAAACTAGATCGTTACTAAATCATCCGTGCCAATAAGAACCAAGTATTTGATACCTATTGAACTTTAAAATACATTAATTCTTCGTTAAGAAAAAAACCAAACTCAAGGAGTTTATAACAAGGTTGTCAACTCGCAAAATGTAAGGTGGATTGAAAATCTAATCTTGATGGAGTGTGTATTTCAATTTTATAAATAATATTTATATATAAATATATATAAAAGAAATCTAAACAAATCATAACTTCAAAATATTTAATTTTAAGTATAGAGTATTAGGCTTAATGAATAAAAAAAAGAACTTTTTGCATTTATAGACCACTATAGAAAACTAATTGCAAAAATATACTATTAAAGAACTAATTACAAATCTAGATTTTATTTTAACATTTTAAAATAAGCAAAAATAGAGAGTTACACATTTGCCCCTAT
>JBBMEF010008800.1:8655-23072 GCA_037832685.1 Sicyos baderoa | reverse complement strand
AAAAAAAAAAAAAAAAAAAAAAAAAAAAAAAAAAAAAAAAAAAAAAAAAAAAAAAAAAAAAAAAAAAAAAAGAGAAGGAGAAATCAATAGTAATTGTATAGAGATTTTGGGGATCTGGATCACAACCCACAAACCAAACAAGTTTACCCATATATATATATATATTAAGGGCATGTTTGAAGAGGGGGAAAGTGGGGATGATTCGGCTAGGCTTTCATCTCATGTTTGCCACATGGACTTCCATAAGTCCATCCAGCTACATGTGCACCCAACATTTTTATTTAAATATTAAAATATTAAAAAATTACCCAATATCTGTTTTTTATCTAAATAAAAAGTTCAAATTATCTTTCCATCACATCAAACATATTTTATTATTTAAAAACTATTAAATATTCATTTTTTATTTAAACAAAAACTTCAACCATTATCTTTTCATCGCATTAAATATAACTTTATTATTATCTCTCTTTTCTTTCTTTCTCTCCAAACATAAACTTATTTTCACTTATCTTCTCTTTCCATCCCTACCCAATCAAACTCAACTCATCATTTCAAAGCCAAACATGCCCCAAATTTATTACCAGAACAGAAGTACATAAATTCAAATTGAAGATTTAATATTTTATTTATATTTTTCAAACTTTTTGAGAAGGGTTAAGTTGGAATTTTCCCAATAAAACAGAACATGTGGTGACGTGTACAGAGCAGGACCACCAACTGCAGGCAGATCATCTGGGATTGGGGAGAGAAAAAGAAAATAAAAAAAATAAAAAAAATGAGAGATTAAAAGAAATTCATCCACACGTTTACACGTGGGACCCATTCAAAGCCTAGTGGCATATTCGGAAATTATAACCGAACATCAGGGTCAAACTTATAATTATACACATCTGACAACAAGAAAAAATAAGAAATAAATAAATATAACTCCACATAAATAGAATATTTATTAAAAGGACAAAAAAAACCTTAAAAATTTTCCTGCCGGGTTCAACTCGGGCCAACGTTGCTGCCTGCTTCGAAGCAGACAATAAAAGATAACGGCAACAACTAACGGCGACGGACCTGTCTGGTCTGAACTTAACGTCTCCCGTCAACTCTCATGACACGCATATCTATGTCTTTTCCGTACCCTCTACATTTATTTTCTTTTTCTTTTCAATTTTTTTCGAATCGTCACGGCCGTTATCAGACGGCAGCCTTCACCGTCAAGCAGTTTCCTTGTTCCCCAACCCCCACCATTCTTGTAACTCTAGTTACCCTTGGGTCATATTCTAACCTTAGTTGTCCATAAATAGTTTTTTTTAATATAAATTGAGACTAAAATGGATGAACATCAAACTAGATAGTCAATCATTTAGGCCCCGTTTGATAACCATTTGATTTCTTGTTTTTAGTTTTTCAAATTTAAGCCTATTTTCTCTCAAATTTCTACAATTTGTTTAATCATTTCTACCATGTATACATCTTTCCTTAAGAAAGTAGCGGAAGACCAACCAACTTTTAAAAACAAAAAAAAATAGCTTCCCAAATTTTATTTTTGTTTTTAAAAATTAGTTAATATTCTCCTACTTTCTTAAAGAAAGATGGATAAATGGTAGGAATGATGGAGCACATTGTAGGAAATTTGAGAGAGAATAAACTTAATTTTGAAAAACCAAAAACAAGAAACCAAATAGTTATCGGGGCCTTAGCACACTCATTCCATTAATGGTCTTTAAATAATAAATATTAGTTATTCTTTCTTTTAAATTCTTTGCCTATAATTGTTATAGAATTCAAAAAATATATATTAATAATATTGATATGGCTAACTTTTATAAATTTTATATATTTTTAAGGAACACCCTCCAATGAAGTAAATAAAGAAGTTCATGAACAAAATTGAGTGATTGTGTTGTATTTGTTAAGTATAACATGATATCATGGCAATGATATAACATGCCTCTCAATAACATATTTGAGAGTTATTATCAAACTCACATTTCTCATGCAATTTTAGTGATTTTAAGCCTAACATTTTTTTTTTGATGAGTTGGTAATTATAGCTAAATAAATTAAATGCATAGCTAACTAAGAAGGGGGAATCACTCATCATTAATAGTTAAATGGGTATGCATTGTAATGATTTTGGAATGACTCGAATCACTTTTGCCATGCCATATTTTTAGCTATTTTAAACACGACAAAATCACTTTTTATTCTTCCGCAATCACTGTCTCAAACATGTCTTAAAAGTATGAAAAAAGTAGCGGTGTAAATTGATTTTAAAACGTCTGAAGAACAAAACAAATATATTACGGTCACATTTTTCACCTAATGTCATGTTTTTAAGGAATGTTGACCAGACGTTAAATGATTAACAATTTATATGATATGCGCTTAATTTGTTTCTAATAACGTCACTTTGAATCAGATATTCTGGTAACGCGTCTCTAACTTTTCCTTAAAAGATGTGTACGTAAGTTGAATCTTTTACTTATATTTAGCAAGGTAACATTTTTAGAGAAATGTCGTAACAAGTAATTGTGATCATTTACATTTATGTAATCTAAAATTTAGATGCATTATATTTAGGTGCCTATGGATTAGTAAATTAAGACAAACAAAACTTACATACCAATTAAAATTTCAGGAAGCATTTAAATTATCAATTGTAATAAAAAAAATTAATGACATGATGAGCATCTAAATATTATGAGTTCGAAACCTTCCTATGTTGGATTAAAAAAAAAGTTATCAATTTAAAGTAAATAATAAGAGAATAAATGGACATTGTAGTGAATTTAAATATTATTTTGATATTTATGTTTTGAGGTTTGTCTCATATTTATGTATTTTAAATATTTAATTTTAATTCACATAATTTTGTATCGAATTTAAAATTAGTCTTTATAATAGATATGAAGTCAATTTAATCAAAGTTGCTTCAATAGTAAAATAATTTTAATACAAAAAGTAACCGAATGTAAATATATTTATAAAGAAAGATATAATACCTAGCATTTTTTTAGAGCAAATAAAGTTAACAAGAAACCTTTTTTTTTTATTTTTTTATTTTTTATATTTGTGACTGTCTATGCCAGTTTGCGCGTACCTCCATTAATATTACGGGCATATCGTCTAACCTTACAATATTTGGATGCCAAGAAAATTCGTAGAAAATTAATTTTTAGGTAGGTGGTCACCATGGAGTTAGAAATCATCACCTTATGCACCCTTATTACATAGTATAGACCAAAACGATCAAGTCTAGAATTACATTTACCAAACTCAATTAACTATTAATAATAGTTATTAAATAGTATGATACTCTATTTCAAAATCAATAAATAATAGATATTTATAATTGTCCGGTTAGCTTGCGCATAACTCAACTAATATTACGACACACGTCACCTGACCCTATAATAATATTGGAATTAATTCATAAGTAAGTGACTACTATAGATTAAACCCTACATCTTAAGCACCCAAGACTCTCTTCGACCACTAATTTATTCTATAATGGTTTAAATTTTAAACCTAATTGATAACCAAACATTTCAAATGCATGACTAAGGTGAAAATTTCCCACAAATACCATCATATTTAACATCAAATTAAAAGATTAAATGGGTTGTAAACTAGTTCCTTATCTTAATGAGCGATAATTCATTTCAACATTACGGTACCTCCAATATCTTCTATTTAAGATTTGCACTACTCCTTCCGAATTTGTACTAATAAAAAATCAAATTAAAAAAGCTTGTTAGCACTATAAAATAAACCTTAAATTGAGTGGATTGATTCCATTCCATCAAATACCCAAAAGAAAAAAAGAGAAAAACTTAAAACAAAAACAGAGCGCGATTGATATTATGTTCATTCTCCTCAAAACAAACCAATCTATGGATTTCGACTCTGTTCATTAGAAAAAAAAAAGAAAAAAAAAGAAAACGAAAAAGATAACCAGAAACAGAGAAAAGTTGCAGAACAAGGCCGGAGAAGAAATCAAGCAACCAAAAGCGGTTTTTCGAGCTTCGCCCAAAAACGGCTCTGTAACGCCACCCAAAGCCGAAACAAAGTGGAGCAACCGTTACAGCTTCCACTCATACATACTGAATCGCCATTGATGCTCATTTCTGGTTCTAATTCGAACTGTGTTTGCTCTATTTTGCTACTGGCTCATCATTTTTCCGACTCTGTTTTCGCGTGATCTTCGTTTTCTGCTATTGACTTCAACAATAATGGCGAATCGGGGAGGTGGGTCGTTTTCAACTTTAGATGTTTCGCCACAAGGTATAACAAAAATGGGTTGTTCTTGTTTTTTCTTGTTCTTATTTCGAAATCCGATTTTGGGTTTTTTTTTATTTTATTTTATTTTTGCTGCTCTCTTTAAATGGTGGGTTCTAAGAATGGAGAGGAGATGGGCTTTATACTGAGCTATGGAAGGCTTCGGCTGGGCCGCTTGTTGAATTTCTGAGAGCTAATGAGAAGGTTTTCTATTTTCCTCAAGGCCATATGGAACAAGTAAGTTTGTTGATCATTTTTAATTACTCTGTTTATGATTTGTTTCTTTGATGGTTTTTGGTTATAGGGCTGGTTTTTGTGTTTGTTTTTTGTTGTTTCTTTTGAGTTTGATTTAGAAATTTTGGTTATTATGATATATAGTTGGAGGCATCTACAAATCAGGAGTTGAATCAGAAACTTCCTTCGTTTAATCTTTCCTCCAAAGTTCTCTGTAATGTTGTTGATGTCCGGTTGCTGGTACTTTCTCTTCATAATCCTTAATTGTTGTTGTTAATTTCTTTGTTTGTGTTTGAGAAAATTGGGGTTTTGTGTTTTTCTTCAGAACTAAGCAGATGATTAGGCATTGTGGTTTGGACTTATTGTTGTTCTTTGTGTTGAAATTTTAGGCAGAGCGGGAAACTGATGAGGTTTATGCACAAATATCTTTGATGCCATTAGAAGATGTAAGAACTCTTTGTGTAGTTTGTGTTACTTGTCTGTTTTGTTTCCTAGTTTTAGACAAACTTATTTTGGTCTCTGATCTTATTTGTACTGAAATTTGGTTGCGGGTCTAGCATGAGGAACCGGCGATTCCTCCACCTCCACCTTCGGAATGTCGAAAACCGAAAGTTCATTCTTTTTGCAAGGTCTTAACTGCTTCTGATACCAGCACCCATGGGGGATTCTCTGTGCTTCGCAAACATGCTACCGAATGCCTGCCTCCATTGGTAATTCTGCTTTACCGAGTTATCTTTGTGTTTTGTGTGTTTCGTCATTGCGTTTCTTATTTTTCGTGTGGATTTTCTTCAGGATATGACTCAGCAGACCCCGTCTCAAGAACTCGTAGCCAAAGATCTTCATGGTTACGAGTGGCGATTCAAGCATATATTTAGGGGTGAGGTTCCTTCTTGTTTACTATGATCACATGTTTAGGAACTGTTAGTTGTGTGTGCTATGATTTTATAATGGTAAATCTGTGCTATGGTGGACGAACAGGACAACCCCGAAGGCATTTGCTAACGACCGGATGGAGCACATTTGTTAGTTCGAAGAGATTAGTTGCTGGAGACTCCTTTGTGTTCTTAAGGTATCTTGATTTTTCTTCTAAGGATGGTTATCAATAGGGGGAGTTGTTATATTTGTTAACTTTTTATGAAATGGTTTCGTAGAGGGGAGAATGGGGATTTACGAGTAGGAGTGAGGCGTCTTGCTCGCCAACATAGTAGCATGCCTTCGTCTGTTATATCGAGTCACAGCATGCACTTAGGAGTGCTTGCTACTGCATCTCATGCCGTGCAAACTCTAACTCGCTTTGTTGTCTATTATAAGCCAAGGTGATATACTTTATTTTGTTCAATGTACTACCATGATGTCTATCATTGTAAGTTATTCAATTTGGATTCTCATGTTGTCAGTCTAATTCTATTTGGTGTCCTTTGATTTTAGGGCGAGCCAGTTTATCATCAGCTTGAATAAGTACATCGAAGCGATGAACCATAAATTCGTAGTTGGGATGAGGTTCAAGATGAGGTTTGAGGGAGAGGAGTCTCCAGAGAGAAGGTAGCATGCTGCATTGCATTTGCATCCTCCTTTTTCTTTTTGAGCTTTCTTATTTACTCTTGTTTTATTCATTCTAATCGATCAGGTTTTCGGGCACCGTAATCGGAGTTGACAACATGTCTCCCCACTGGCCTAATTCGAAATGGCGATCACTGAGAGTAAAGTCTTCTTTTGGAATATCGAGTCTTACTGCGACCTCTTTTCTTTTAACGAATCCGGTTTTAAATTGTATTTGCTTGTCCTTTCCAGGTTCATTGGGATGAACTTGCATCTGTTCAGAGACCTGAGAGGGTTTCACCATGGGAGATTGAACCTTTTGTGGCTCCCATGTTGCCAAGCATTCCGCACTTGGTTTCGGTAAAGAATAAAAGACCTCGATCTTCAGTTGACATTCCAGGTATTGTTGACAGTCAACTACTACTTTTAGGTTTGGGAGGAGTCGAAATAAGTTGTCGACTAATCATAACGGTTCTCTTTTCTTTCGTTCTTCGTATGTGATATAGATTCTGATAATTCAACTGGAACAACTCTTCGACATCCAATATCTACTCAATCACATGATGATAGAACACAGCTGAGTGTTGGTGCTGCTGACATTAAACGATTTGATAATCATGCAACATGGCATAGTAACGATGGGAGTTCTGTATCAAGGATTCCGAATGACGGTTCTTGGTTAACATCCTCGAATGCGAGTGTTTCTCAGCATCGGTTACAGGATTCGACAGACGACCGTAAAAGTATTTCTGTTTGGTCGACGGTCTTCCCAGGAGCGTCGACATCACACTCGACATGTCCAACTTCGCGCACGTTGAATTTGAAGAGTGACCAAATAAATGACCGTGAGGAAAAAGGGAGAAAAACTGAGGTGGCTCCAAGTTGTCGCCTGTTTGGGGTCGATCTCCTTCATCATTCGAAGAGTCCGGTTGATCAACGAATTAGCACACATAACGAAAATACCGAAAGCCATGTCAACACCTTGCTATCATCTCATGCAGAGCTGAACTCTGACCTGCCAAAGGCTTCTAAAGAAAGAAAATTAGGACTCTTACAAGCACCTCCTAAAGAGATCAAGCACAAGCAGAACGGTTCGACCAGCAGCCGAAGTCGAACCAAGGTGAGACTATAAGAGATTTATTCTACAAGCTTATTTGTATTTAGAACTTTGTGGGGTTAAGTTAATTGATCTACTTTGCTTGTTCTCAATAATATTGAAGGTTCAAATGCAAGGGATGGCTGTCGGGCGTGCGGTCGACCTTACCACATTTGAAGGATATCCCCAACTCATCGATGAACTGGAAAAGATGTTCGATATCAAAGGAGAACTTCACCCTCGTGATAAGTGGGAGATTCTCTTTACTGATGACGAAGGAGATACAATGCTCATGGGCGATTACCCGTGGCAGTAAGTTGCACTCTTAAACCATTAACCGCTTTGTTCGATTCGATAACCAATTGCATAACGTTCCTACGCTTTTTATCATCTTGCAGGGAATTCTGTAACATGGTGAGAAGGATATTTATATGGTCAAGTCAAGATGTGAAGACGAGTTCGGGTAGCAAACTTATGATGTCGATAATCGAATGTGACCGAACAGTAATGACCTCTGAGACGGTCGAAAGCTGAAGCTGGAAGTACGTTACTTCGAAAACTTTAATATCATTCGGGTTGGGGGAGTTGGGTTTGGGGGGGCTGTGGTGAGAGTTGTTTTTCAAGTCTTTTGTTGTTTGTCTATGAAAAAAAAAAAGTAGTTTCAAATTTGATCAAAAAAAGAAAAAAAGAAGAAAAAAAAAAACACAGTACAAAACCACAGGAGATAATCTTTTGCTCATTTTCAAAAAGCTTTGGGAAGAGAGATGAAGATTGTTGAAATCAATGATGAGTGGGTTAGAAAGTGTAGAGGTTATGGACCTTTGCTTCTTCTATTTATGTAAATATAACCCATTTTGTCAAAATGTAAACCTTTTATCTTTTAGACTACAAAACTGCTTCAATTGCCCAACAGGATATGGGTGCAAGTGGTTCGGTTCGGGTCAAATTTTAATCAAAGACGACTTGGAATTGATTGTGATGGTTCAGAAATTAAGTTGCTTTTTTAATATGTGCGTGTAAACTGATCCGAACACTCGCGAATATTGAAAAAGAAAATTAACTCTAACCAGTTAACTTTGATACTTTGAATTTTCTTTTCAACATTTTGAGTATAAGACTTCCTTTTTATTGTCTTTATGAATATGGTATTGACTAAGAATAAGAAAATGAGAGATCTTTTTTTCCTTTTTGGATATAGAATCAAACATATGATATTGACAAATAATATAAAACTCACATTTGACAATAGTGAACAGAATCATCAATATGTATATATATGATGGGTGGAGAATCATCAATGATTTCTTTCATAAGTGCTCCAACAATTGAATTGTTAATGGGAATAATATATATGTTTATGTTTATTACTATATTATTATTATTATTTTAATACCTTAATTGATTATTCTTAAGAGATTAATTGTCATCGAAAACTTCTTTTACCACAAGATCAATGAAAGTATTTTTTGAAGTATTATTCATGCTGTTTATTATTAGCTTATTTGTATACCGTAGCAAGAATACTTATTTAACATGAATAAGACCTAAAATATGTTTTGTATATACTAACAAGATTAGAGCAGTGACATTTTATATAATTTAATAATTATGAGATTATAAGTTAAATTTTCCAAAAAAATGTTATACATTTATCTCAAATTAAAAAAAAAAAAAAGTATGTATATGAACTCAACAAAATGTATGTGTGCTTATTTGTTATCGTACACGTCCCATATATTGCGACTAATTTTTTTCTCATTTGACCAAAAATTAACATTAGTCGAACTGGAGCATATTTTTATGCCAAAATATCATGGATTCAGATCGTAAATAAAATTAAAAAAATAGTATCATTTTCATTTGGTTAATTCATTTTGAAGCTAACCGATATAAATTTTTTTTTTCCTTTTTTAATTAAAAAATATATTTATCATATAATTTATTTAATAAAATTTTAAGAATTAATTTTGAAATTTTGAACAACTTAAAAATTTTTAGAAACACATTTAAATTTAGGCTAATTTTGTAGTAATTTAACAACAAATCTAATTAATTATATGAAAAATATTAATATTTTATAAAGTCGGTTAATCGAACTGATCGACTTAACCGATAGATATTCTATTAATTTTTTTTCTAACCGACATCGATCGAAACATATTTGAAAATGATCGACTGCCCTCAAATCGGTGGGTCGAATCGATTTTTGGGAATTGATAAACACCCTGGTGTGTAATAGTTAAATCCTTGACTGCTTGGTCTCATTTGTGTCCTTTTATTTTCAGGTATGTACCAAGATTTGAATTTTAGATGGGCCGTGGGCTCGCTGGAGACTGGTTTCTCCAAGTCCAGCCCAATCATTGGCATTTCTACATATCTTCCACATCCTAATTAAGGGACGAATCAACATATATAATTTTTTTTTTTTTTTTTTTTTTGAGTGCATATGGAGGGGAGTGGAATAAATACCGATTCTCGGCTTCAAACATTTGACGCTGGTGTTGAATGATTCCAACGATCGAACTCATGGAAATGAATTAACACCAAACCAGATAACTTATTTTATTTTAATTAATGAACTTCCAAAAGTACAACTATAAATTTTAAAATTTGGAAATTTATCAGTCCCATTGTAATTGAATTTTTAGAACTTTATTCTAATTTAGTTTATGGACTTCTAAACCAAAATTTAAAAATTTAAAAATAAAGTTTGCGAAAATATTATTATTTTTTTGAAATTTAGTTAGAACTCAAATAGTTTGCTAAGTTCAAATGAAATTATTGATACAAATTTGAGAAAAAATAAATTTAAATTTGAAAAAAAAAACATTTTTTCCTTTAACAAAATTGCCAACTTTGTATTGTATTTGGACACAAATGTGATCTGTAAATTAAAAAGAATTATAATTATTTTTTATTACACACAAAATCTGCTCTGTTAAAAAGAAAAACCCCACTCATTCCATAAACACACGCAAAAACCATGGAGCATTACATTACACGCGCCGCCATACCAAACCCGCCGCCGCTCCCCCTAAACTCCCAGCACACATCCCCACTCGCCACCGCCTTCAACCGCCTCTTTGCCGCCCTCTACGGCGGCGCCATTACAACTCTGTTCTATCACCACTTATCTTCCCTTCTACAAATCCCCAATCTCACAGCCTCCTTCGCCTCCGTTTCTCTCTTCATTTCCGACGTCGTTTTGGCCTTCTTGTGGGCCACCACCCAGTGCAACCGCATGGTCCCAGTCCGCCGCCGCGAGTTTCCGGCGAACTTGAAGGAGCATTTAACGAAGGTCGAGGAATCGGATTACCCGGCGTTGGATGTTTTCATATGTACGGCGGATCCGTACAAGGAGCCGCCGATGAGCGTGGTGAACACGGCGTTGTCGGTTCTGGCTTACGACTACCCGACCCGGAAGATTTCGGTGTATGTTTCCGACGACGGTGGCTCCGCCGTGACGCTGTTCGCGTTTATGGAGGCGGCGAGGTTCGCCGGCGAGTGGTTGCCGTTTTGTAGGAGAAACGACGTCGTTGAGAGGAATCCCGATGCTTTTTTTACGTCCAATTTGCATTTCGACTCTGACTCTGACAAGATCAAGGTATGTTATCGTGACAATTTTTTTCTAACATTTTTTTTGACAATCGAATTTCTAATTTCGAGACATTAAAATATCAGTTAGAATTTTACTTGTCATTTTAGTTTTTTTTTTTTTTTAAGTACATAACAGATTAAGGGGATAAATACTTGGAATCGAACCTATTCGAACTGTATCCTCATAATTATTAGATAATACAAGATGATATATTGTTCTTTTTTATACTACAATATTGAAGATTAGAGATTCGAACTTGTAATCTCATGTCACATGTTAGTAAGTCGTACAAAATGTCAGTAAACATATACTACTTTTAGCACAAGATCATATATTGTTAGCTTTTAAAATAATATTAGAATTATATCTTTTATTCGCAGTGTTATTTTAATTTATTTTTAAAATATAAAAGTGAAATAATAATTATTTTTCTCACTTTCCACTTAAAAATCAATTAATAATTAGTATGAATTAAATTCATAATTTAAATTCAATTTTTTTCTTTAACTAATTATAGTTTTGATTAAAATTCTAATATATAATAGTTTTGATTACTTTATTTTTTTTTTCTCCTGAAGATTAGGGGATGAATTCAAGTTATTATTTATTAATTTTTTTTCTTACAATTTGTGGGGGTGGATAATAAAAACTATAATTTCGACTATTAGTTAAAAAAAGAAAAGATATAGTACCACTTAGAACTTTATTTCTTTTTTTTTTTTTGAAGCAAACTTAGAACTTTATTTCTATATGTATTATTATTTTCAGTTTATTTCTATATGTATTATTATTTTCACTTTTTTCTATATGTATCAAAAAAAAAAAAAAAAAACTTTATTTCTATAAATTGTTGTGGAAAGAAGGCCCTACTTTTTTCCTTTGTTTTTTCTTTCTTTCTTACAAGTATAAAGTTAAGTTAAATAGGAAATAGGGGAAATCTAGATTTTGAACAAAAATATTTGAATTAAATTAATATTATTTAATTCTAAATTAGGTAGCTATTTTATTTTTAAAGTAAATATATAAATACTAGCTTTTTTTTACTAATTCAAAATCCAACCTAATTATTTTAAATTTCGACTATGTTATTTAAGTTGACTTACTATTCAAAACTTATCATCATAGTTTTATCATAAATGAAACTTTAAAAAGTTATTGTGATGAAATTAAAATTAAGATAATTAAACTTTGAGAAGTTCTAGTTTAATTGAAAACAATAATTTTTTTTCACTACACAATTTCATCCAAATACCTTTGTTTGTACCTTCAAACAAATTGGAAAAACTGCAAAACATAAAATTTAGATTTTAGCCTATAAAGACAAGACAAGACACAAACTGACAAACTGATAATTGAGGAATGGAGTGACAGACCATCTCCTATGTTTTAAGAGAAAAGGAAGAACTTTTTTAAATTTAAAAGAAAAATAAATAAATAAATTGGAAGCACCAAATTTATAGCAAATATTCTCCTCTCGACAGAGCCATCGCTCCTTCGCCTCACAAATTATTTCAAGGGGTCCAAATAATGTGACCCACATTTTATTTATGTTGGAATACATGTGACCCACATTAAACAAGATTAAAAAAATCTTTAAATATAATTTATCATTGAGCTGAAATGATAATAATTATTATTATGATAATAGGTCAGCTGTATAATTATAAATTTATAATTAAGATTGTCATACGTTTAAATTTTTCTACTTTAATGTTGAATTAAAAAATTTGAAAGAGTGGTTAACGTGAATAGTTGTTAAGCGACATTAGTTTATACCTAACGATCAAGAGGTTAAAAAAAAATCAAAAGAGTTAGTAGCGTGGATTTCATTGTCCAGTTTAACACCATTGAGAACAATATCGTCCTCTATATAAAGGTTTATGATTTTTCTTCTTAAATTTATACTAAAAAAATGTGTTTTATCAATAAAATAAAAATTAATGTAATATTACCTTACAAAAGAAAGAAATATTATTTTAATTAAAATAAAATCAAAATTTGGTGTGTTCGAATTTTCAGATAATGTATGAGAAAATGAAAATGAGAATAGAAAATGTTTTGGAGAAAGGAAAGGTGGAAGATGAGTTTATCCATGGAGAAGAAGAGCGCATAGCTTTTGATAATTGGAACAAATCTTTTACTCGTCAAAATCATCCTACAATTATCAAGGTATATTGTTTTATTTTTATTTTTATTTTTATTTTTTGTTATCAACAAAACATTAAAATTGAATTGATTATTTTCCCCATACATTAGGTATTTTTATGAAGGATATATATATTATATTATATTGTGTGTTTTGAGGCAGGTATTGTTGGATAGTAGTAAAAACAAAGACACTAGTGGAGTGTCATTGCCAAATATCATCTATGTTTCAAGGCAAAAGAGTGCAACTTCTCATCACAATTTTAAAGGGTGCTCTTAATACTCTGGTAAATCATAAATCCATAATATCATTTTATTTTTCTTAAAATATCATCTTATTTTAGTCCTCCCAACTTTCAATAGTTTCGAGTATCAGCGACAATGACGAATGCGTCAATTATTTTGACTTTAGACTGTGACACATATTCTAATGACCCACAAACACTCAATCGAGTCTTATGCTACTTCTTGGACCCAAAACTCTCAAGCAATTGCGGATATGTTCAATTTCCCCAACGGTTTCATGGAATTAGCAAAAACGACATTTACGCTAGCGAATATAACCGATTGTTCATATTTAACCCAATTGGCATGGATGGGTTGCTAGGCCCGGGTTATCTCGGCACAGGATGTTTCTTTGTTCGACGAACATTCTTCGGAGGTCCAACATCACTCGAGCCACCCGAGCTCCCCGAACTCGACCCGAATCGTGTCGTGGAAAGACCCATCCAATCCCAACAAGTCTTGGACTTGGCTCATCTGGTTGCAAGTTGTGATTATGAAAATAACACCAAATGGGGTTCCAAGGTATGCATGATCTAGTTGCAAGTTGTGATTCAAATTATGATAGTTCAAATCATTTGGATTTTAATTTATTTTATTTTATTTTTTCAGTTGGGATTTAGATATGGATCACTAGTGGAGGATTATTTGACAGCATATCTTCACAAATCCGAAGGGTGGAAGAGTGTATTCTGCAATCCAAACAGGGCTGCTTTCTATGGCGACGCGCCAATGAATCTCGTGGATTCTGTAAGCCAAGTGAAAAGATGGGCCTTTGGGCTTTTGGAAGTGACATTTTCAAAGTCCAGCCCAATAACATTTGGTGTGAAGTCCATGGGCCTGCTCCCTGCTATTTCTAACTGTCACAATGCATTTTGGGCATTTTTGTCCTTTCCTGTCTTGGTTTATGCCTTTCTCCCACAATTGGCTCTCATCAATGGCATCCCCATCTTCCCAAAGGTACAACCTTTTTTGTATATGCATTCCTCTTCCTCGGAGCCTACGGCCAAGACTTCCTCGAGTTCTACCTCGAAGGAATCACATTCCAAAGATGGTGGAACGACCAAAGAATATGGAGCATACGAGCTCTCTCTAGCTACCTCTTTGCATCCATTGAGTTCTCATTGAAGTCCCTCGGCATTTCCGCGCTCGGTTTCAATGTCACGAGCAAAGCAAGAGATATGAGCAAGAGTTGATCGAGTTTGGAATATCATCGCCGATGTTTGTCCCGATGGCAACAGCGGG
>JBBMEF010008785.1:0-23078 GCA_037832685.1 Sicyos baderoa | reverse complement strand
AATAGATGTGTTAAAGATTGCTATTGTTGGAGTTGTCTCGCGTTCGATTTTAAAGAGTATTTCTTAGTAAAGACTTAAGTTGAGAGCTTAGTTCGGGTCGAGTCTTTACAGTACATTGAATAATTAATTAGTCATTGAAACAAACCTAGAATACAAAAAAGAAAAATTAAAGCAAAAAAGCCAATATTGATTCAATTGGGGTTTTATTTGTTTTTGTAGATAAACCATGCTAAACCAACACCTTTCATTTTTTTCTCAAATAAAAATCATTTTGTCAACTATTACAAATCAAACCATGAATTGGTTTGGTTTGATTCAAATTTGTTTGTTTGTTTGTTTTTTTTTTATATTATTATTATGGGATTTTTGATGTATAACAAAATTTGGCTAAAAAATTATATTTATAGCACAAAACTGAAAATCAATCAATAATTAGTAATTGAACTTAATCAATTGAGCTCAATCACTTAACAAACTGATTGAGTGCAATCACTAGTTATTGATTGAGTTCAACCGCTCATAATGTTGGTATAAACGAATTTTTGATAAAAATGTGCTATAATTTTAATAGAGAGTCCTAAAGTTGGTATACACAACAAATTTCCTTATTATTACTGTCATCCCAATTGTGTTAAATATTAAAAGTTTTATTTTCAATAATCGAAGTAAATTTTCAAATTCATAATCTCTTTAACTAGATGACTTAAGCATGTAAACATATATTTTATGTCAGTAAAGTTCTATATTTGTTAGTCTCTACATCACTAATAACATATATTAGCTAAATATTGTGAGAATTTTATTCTTGCCCTAAATTGAAGAAGTAGAGTGAAACAATCGATCACCTAGTGATTTCATTGTTGGGTAGAAATTCAATTCAATACTATGGTCATAGGTTCGATCCCTTTAATTTGTATTTGTAATCTCTTTCTCCCAACTTATACTATTTTTTTTTCTGAAGAAGTGGAGAATCTTCCAAACATTTATAAGATATATAGACTACTTCTCTTATAACCAATTAATTTTTAGATAAATATCTACATTAGTCTCGTGATATATGGTTCACTTATTTTGATAGATATATTATTGGATATTCTTCCCTTCATTTTTTATGGGTTTATCCATATGGTTTTATTTTACCATTATTCAGCGTATATATTTGTCATGATCCATATTTAAAAGAAAAAATAATAAATAAAATAAAGTCATTTTTCTTTTATTTCCAACAAGATCTTACTTACATATTCATGGATTTTTAAAATTGCATGATACACGTACCATTTTAATCTGTATTAACTATGCTTATTAATCAATATTGGTAAAATGCAGGTGAACATACCATTTTAATCTGTATTAACTATGCTTATTCTTCCCTTCATTTTGTTTTTTAAACTTTTGTGTGTCTACTTTAGTATCCATCAACCAAAGCTTCAAATTAGTTACAATATAATTTTAAAGTTCAATAACAAAATTAAAGTTAATACAAAATAGATGAAAATTTAATCGAATATTTTATTCTTAATATAAAAAGGAAAAAATACTATGTAAAAAATAGAAAAAATTATCTTTGAAACCAATTTTTAAAAACTAAAATTGAATAACTATGACCCCGTTTGATAACCATTTGGTTTTTTGTTTATGGTTTTTGAAATTTAAGTCTATAATCACTCAAATTTTCTCCTATGTGTTTCATACTTCCTATTATATATCCATCTTTCCTTAAGGAAGTAGGAGAATAGTAACCAACTTTGAAAAACAAAAACAAACTTTTGGAAGCTATTTTTTTTTTTGTTTTTAAAAGTTGGTTAGTGTTTTCTTACTTTTTTTAAGAAAGATGGATATAATGTAGATAAGGTGGAACATATTGTAAGAAATTTAAGTGAGAATAGACTTAATTTTCAAAAACAAAAAACAAAAAACAAAATGGTTATCAAACGATACCTATAACTACTTGGTTGTTGTTTATCTATTTATTAATTAATTTCTTACATGCATGTATAAGCCGTAGGAAAATATGATAAATTATGTGATAATAGTGGAGATGAGCTCAAATTGACACAAATAATTATGGATAATCTTAACGTAACTAAATTAATAATTTTTAAAAGAATAGAAGAAATTAAGAACAACTATATAAAATCGAGAATAAGATAAAAATGTATCTAATTAAGAATGTTTGTTAAACAATAAACCTTCTATTTTTTGAATACTCAAACAATAAACCTAAATCATATCAGAAATATTCAACCATTATTACAAAATAGAAAATGAAACATTATTTTAGTCGATGAAGATATATTAAGATTAGAACCAAAATAGCATACACAATTCTGTAATAAGAAATTTCCAATTCCAGCTCTCAAAATATCAAGAGAAAAGAAAAAAAAATTAAAATACAATAATAAGCTCACGCGAATAGCCACTCATTATATCTTAATTAAAAAAAAACAAAAAAGAAAAAGAAAAAGGTTGTGCTAATACGAACCGGCGGTTATGTAGCGAATAAAACCCCGGTCTCTTCTTCTTCCTTTGCTGCCACGTCACGGAACGCAACTGCTCAAAAGCATTTGCGTTGCTTTCATTCCAATGGCAGAGTTGCAGAGCTGAGCTCCGCCACTACCACCACCGCCACCACCGGCGCTGCCGGTTCGTTTCGTATTTCTTCTGACCGGCGTATCTTTTTCCATTTTTTCCGGTCTGTTCTTCTCATCGGCGTATCTCATTTCTGTTTTTCATTTTGTTTCTCTGTACTCTGCTTTACCTTCACCATTTTTCATCGGCGTCTTTTTTAAGCTGTTACGAGTCGTTTCTTCTTCTTCTTGTTCTTCTTCTTCACGGACTTGTATTTTGATGCTCCATGCGTAGCGTATGAGAATCGATTTTGTTTTGACGTTTCATTCATGCATTTCTCTGACGATAACTGAACTCTCGCTTTGATTTGGATGTTTTGAACTACTTCTCTGTTAGTCTGTTGCTGCATTGTTCTTCGCGTTGAAGAGAAAACGTTTAGTAGCGGAGGTATTTTGAGATGAACATTGCGATTATTTTCAACATTTTTCTTTGGCGGACTAGTTCTGTTTGGCTGTTCAGGAACAAAAATAGAGAAGAAGAAGAAGAAGAACAAACATGAAAGTATTTGCATTATTTCGTAATGAAAACTGTTCAAAAACTTTTAGGTTCTTCCCCAATCTTTTCGAAAATCAAATTCCATGTGGTTTAAGCATTGTCTGTTCATATTTCCATAGGTTTCTGACGTTCAAGGATGTTCTTCGTAGCTTTATTCAATATTCCACCATAGGATTTTGCTTTCCGCTTTTCTATTGATTCCGATTTCTTTCGGAAAATCTTCTTACATTTTTCTGAGGATGTGTTGATAATGGTTATTTCAACTCAACTGTTATTGAAAACAGAAAGAATTCGTGTTAGCGATTATCTGTATTGGTTTTCTTTTAGTTAATTTTGTGGATTAGCATTTTAATGTTAGTAGAGAGTCGAGATGAGATTTCACAAACAAAATCATACATTGAGTCGTCGATTTTTGTTCTTCATTGTAGATGGACGATGAGATTTGACGAACAACCTGTTAGTAGATATTCCATGAAGTTTTGACAAACAAAATGATAATGGAATCACTATTAATTTCATACCTTATTTGAGTTAGCATTGTTTATTTCTTTGATTGGAGGAGCATAGAAGAGTACAGAGCAGAGAGAACGATGTTATGAAGAATTATTTAGTGTTTAGTAAACTATATCATAGTTGCTTATCTCGTTAAGTATTTGATCTGCAATACATTTATTTTCCTAATAGTGACTATGATATGGTCCCCAAGGAGTGGCTGCGCAGCTGGTTGAAAACTTGGGTTTTGAAGGTGAGCTCCCCTCAAGGTCCAAGGTTCGAGACTCACTCGTGACATTAATTTTCTGGATTATTACTCTTTATCTTCTGTATCGCGTATTGAGATTTCACTGTTAATGTGATTTTTTTCTTCACACAAGATGTATAGAATGTTCTTTATCCATTATTTTAATTCTTTATGGTTTTTTAATCTAATGTTTCCAATGCCAGAACATGAAGATTCCCAGGATCATGATTGACGGCGATGTTTTCTTCGATGTTTTATCTCGGTTGCCAATGAAGAGTCTTCTTGAAATGAGATGCGTATCTAAAGGGTGGCATCAACTTATTTTAGACCGCTCATTTGTGCAGGCTCAGTTTCAAAAGACTGGATTGACGCTATCGGGTTTCATCTTTCAGGAGAAATACCAAATGTGCCTCGACGATATAAAAGCATTTAGCTACATGCCAGTTAATGAAGGAAAGATGCAGAAAATGGCCTTTGATTTCCTACCTGAGGATGTAGTTACTTTGGCATCCTGTAATGGCTTGGTGTGTTGTAGAAGTTGCTTCCCTACACAACACCCCAAAATCTATATCTGCAATCCCTTGTTCAAGAAATGGGTGAGTTTCGAAATGGCTCAGCATCGGTTGGACAGGTACAGCAACATTGCTCTGGCATTTGATCCCATCCAGAACCCGATAAACCTGTCGACAAACTTCAAAATAGTAAGAATTCAACAGTGTGAGAACGAGGAAGAGACGAGGTACTACACGTTTGAAATATACTCTTCAGTAACAGGAGCCTGGAAGGAATCAACTGAAGTTTGCTATTTGAATGGTAGTTTGACGAAGAACAAAGGCATTTATGCTAAAGGGGTCTTACATTGGCATACTGATGCAGATCAAATCCTTGCATTTGATACAGAAAAAGAACTATCACTGTTGATCTCATCTCCAATTCCTGCTTTGGATTTTTTCATTAATGTTCCTGGATCATGCATTGGAGAATCCAAGGGCTTGCTGCATTTCATCATGATCTGTGAAGATGGTATCATCGTTTGGTGTCTAGAAGACCATTTTGAGACAAAATGGACACTCAAACACTCGAAACGGCTCCAAGCAATTGAGGAAGAGAACCCAAAGATGTTTCTCAATTTATTCAAGCACATGCAGCATACACTGGTTACACATATGGATCCATGGATGGATCCTTTAGCATTTAAAGATGAGGTTTTACTGATGAGGGTGTGCAACACTTTCTATTTCTACCATACGGATACAGGAAAGGTAGCCAAAGTCTGTAATGTTACCAGTTTGGGTCCAAACCCGTATGGTGATCCTTCCGTGCTTCCTTATTCGTTGAGCTTGGTTCCCTTGAACGTTTCTCGCTCACAATCTGACTCGAACAACAACATGAACCATAGCTAGAACTAGTGATTCGCTGCTGTTTATCCTCTTGGAGAACTAGCTATATATCTTGCCCCTGATTTTGTAAATGGTTTTGATAGGGGAATAGAATAGACAGAAAATTGAGTTTTTGATCACCCTTTTGATTTGAATACAATTTGGTAGGTTTTTGGGTATAATAGACAGAGTTTAGCTACAAAGCACTTTGTATTGCTGTAGCAACCATAGGGCTTGAACTATCTAGTATGTCATTTCCCTTTCTATTTTGGGAAGTTATATGAACTATATATATATATATATATATATATATATTCAAAGGATGAATTCCCTGTTTAAATGACCATTACAATGCTATTATTTGATAAAATTCTTATTATGTGTTTTATAAAATCGTTTTTGTATGTTTCTGTAAGTAACAGTTGTTTTGTCGATGGCAAAATCTGGATTCCTTTCTCTGCAGAAGGCTCGGAATTTCTTTTGAAGATTCAAATTTTTTGACATGGAATGTATCTTGAGGTAAGTTTATAAGTTTTAAATTACTGCATTATTTTTAGAAAAGAACTTTATATTCACTAGGATTTCAATTTGTTGGTAGTTCTATCTGATATCAAGGGGGAATTGCAAGTTCATTACAGGTGCTACATGAGTTGTGGGAATCTCTTGTGTCACCCTGATATGTGTATCAGGAAGTTGTTGGATGGTTTCATTTAGAAAATTTTCATATGGCCTTCTAATAATGACTTGTTTCATGAATTTTGCCTTTTAAGTTCTAAGGGGATTTGAATTGTGTGTCAAGTTAAGTCGATGTTGATTGAGCTATTGCATTTATCGGCTATGAGGTTGGTTAGTTGTTTATAAACTTATGAAAGTTTTTTTTTAACCCTAGCTGACGGAGGATATACTTCCGAATGAAAAGTTAATTTGTCTTCGTGAGGTAACATTCTCAACCCTCTCTCAATTTAATATATTCTTATAGATTACTTTTTTTCTCCAGACAAAGATTTCCATCATTTTCTTGTCATGGCAAAATTGAAGATTTTCTTCAGTGAAGTTGGAATGTTTTGAAACTTTCGCCATCTATATATATTTTTTAAATAAGGAACTTCATTAACTAAATCCCTGACAACCAATACAACCTAACTTCTCAAATAAGGAGAAATCACTAACGAGAACAACCACTAATAATGACATTGGCCTTGAACCACATCTTAAAAGATGACCAACCAACTAGGAAAAACAAGTTTAAAGATGAGCCAAATCAAAACCAACAGTTGAACGAATTGTAAATACGAAGATTTCAACAAAAGCCGAACTAACATTGTTAACATCACAAAGATAAACTTTCAATACATTTTAAAAGATATATTTTTTAAAGTATATGGACTATTGAAGTATGCTACTTCACTAAAATAAAAGATAAGTTCCATACCTAAATTAATAGGAGTTTCCCCCTTCTTTTTCTCTCAAATCATTTTATAATAAATAGTTGAACATTACCAAATTCATTTTAAACTAAGAAGTGCTTTGAAAATATTCTTTAACATTTTTAATTCCATCACTTGAATGTTTTGACTATAAACAATATAGCCGTTTGGCGCATTTTTCATTAGAGTTCTAGACTTTCTTGGATATATTGAGTTCACAATCCCAATTCATATCCAATTCCAAAAGATAATATTAGTTATACCTAATCCCCACCTATCATTAATCATCACATCTTCGTACGTAAGAATATCTTAATTAATTGTTGACTGCTAGGCCCAATTGCCTCAATCTCAAAAATATTTAGAGAATCTTTGGGAACTTGATCAATTTTATTTTATATCATCCCACACTTTCATCTTCCATTATTGCTTCTTCATCATTAATTAATAAACTTGTGCAAGACATTACTTAGATTTTTTTTTTTATGAAGTCACACTTTGATGAAATATTATTTTCTTCCTTTTTTTCTTTTTTTTACTAATTTTTATTTAAAGACAATTTTTATACCACTAAACGGTGTCACATATGTTCATAGGTAGAGTTGTAGGTAGGAAAGTATTTCTCTCAACTAACTAATAAGCCACACACAAAAAACGATTAATCTCATAAAAAAAAACTAACCTAAATAAATCACACAAAATTCAACCAGTGGAATACATAATTATATTAAAGAAATGTTCAAACTCAATCAAGAAAATACTTCAAACCAAAAAACTAGAAGAATTGAGATGCCCTAAATATAACTAATAAAAAAAAAATTAAAAAAAAGCCACAAAATCAATTAAAGAGATAAAAATGCTCAAACAAACTTGTTTTGTTTAATTAAAAACAAATGATTTAAATACGTAAACCCACAATTATTGAATCGTGTAAGATATTAGTCAAGCTCTCATCCTATTGATAAAGCTCAAATATAACTAACACAATTGAAAAACTAATGTGTACAAAAACAATATGATGTTCATAAATCCAAGAATAAAATGGAAAAAATAGAAAGCTAATTGATTTGTCCACTGTTGAGGATGCCAAACACATCCTACAAACTTTTTCTATCTTTATAGACCTAACGCTACAAAAAAAAAAAAAAAAAAAAAAAAAAAAAAAAAAAAAAAAGGTATGAGTGTCGGCGGGTGTTGAAATGGACAGAAATGAGTGGCTAAATAGAGAAGCCTATAATTCAAACTCATTTCCCTTTTGGAGGCACATGTTCCAGTCCCTAAACCTAAGGCCTCTGTCCCCTTCCACTCCCTATGATTCAACAACTCTAATTTTTTGGAAATCTTAAATCAAAGTAACTATATTCGTTCTTAGGTCAATATTGGATATGACGATATGACCCTTATTTTATAATAGAGAATTGAAGTTTCACCCTACAATATACCTGGCAGTCACGCCCTTAAATTTAAATTTAGAAAACGACCAGATATTTTATAATTAAATTTATATGAGACCCCCTTCTCAACCAACCCCTATGGAAAGGAGACTAATTATGCTCTCTTGGCTCCTTTTAGAATCAGAATAGGCATAGTGCCTATTCTTGAATTTTGTCTAGCTCATTGAAGTATATTGGGTAGGCATTGCACGAACTTCTCACCTCGGTCGCATAGCTCAAAATGACCAAAATATACTAAATTGAATCTGTGTAAATATTGATTTTTTTTTTTTTTTAAATAATCCCAAATATTGGGGATCATTTTTCTGTGAAATTAAAGTAATGACTTTGGTTGCTGAATCTGAATGGTGGGGATTATTTATTTTCAGATTCATTTGTATTGACAAAGTTGACACGTTCTTCATCTGACACCCTTCCAAGTAAAATACAACCCTCGTGATTTAATTAATACCATCAATCAAATCTTTAATTTTATTAATTTATGCTTTATTTAGTTTCCTCATTGGAATTCTATTAGAATTTGTTTGTGTTCTCTTTTAAGTTTTTTTTAAGAAATCTAGAGTATATAAGGGACTGTTGGTTGATATAATTAAATTTATCTCAATCTATCAACTTAGACTTTTGGATTGATTGATGATTTAACACAATTCAACATGGTATCAGAGCAAGAGATCCTGAGTTCGAGTCCCTGCCGAGATGTTTGAAACATACTTTTTCAAAGAGAAGATCGGTTGTTGACACCAACAAAGTCCCCATAGATCTATGAGATATTAAAAGGGACTATATATCAATGATGAACAAAAATAAAGGAGTGTTTAAATCGTGAGTAGACAATTTTATATACAACATATAAATGAGAAAGATACAAAAAGCAATTTCAATTTTTATTTGAAAAATGGGGAAAATTGCATTTGGGATTAGAAACTACCGAACTTGGGATTTGGTGCAAGAAGCCATTTTTCACCGTTTGGTGCTTTCTGTAGTACAGTGCTCCTTTCTTGGAAATTCTAATTTGTTTCCTTTGGAAGTCCGGCGTTTACTAATTTATTTATTGGGCTTTTTCTTTTGATGTCTAAATGGGAATAAGAAATAGAGAGATATTTAGATATGCTCGGGCATGACCTAAATAATAATGTCCATCAAAATATACTATATTTTACTTTATTTTAAATTTAAAAAATAAAAAGACAAAGAAAAGAAAAAGAATTTGTGACTCATATCTGGCCACATGTATGGGCATTAATATTTAGGTCATGCTCAGACATGACCTAAATATTTCTCTAAAAAATATATTACAATTGTCAAACAAAAGCCTTTTTTTCTCCAACTTGCCATCACATCAACAACAGTAACACTAACCAAACTGCACAGTTTAGTAGTAGTGTGAAGTTCTTCTACTCATTGAGGCATTTAGGCGAAACAATATTGAAATAAGAGTGAGTAAGTATTTTGAAAATAAAGTTCAACAATTTCTATCAATATAAAGATTTGATAAGAAGAAACATGTATACCAGTCCGAAAAAGAATTCGATGAATTCGATGTACTTTATTTGAAGAGAGGATTATTAAGATAAAATAAAGTTATCTCTAGTGGAAAATATCATATTAAATCTAGGGTTGTTGCCCTTGTCTTTGCTTCCATCTCTATTTCAAGCTCAAGTTCATGCCAACACTTCACATTCAGTAGCTCTAATGGCTTTAATTAAGATACCTTAAAAACAGTGCTTTTGAAGATCCTTATACTTTTTTAAATACCAAAAAACCACAATTATCCTTAATTCCTCCTTACCACCATAATCATTTCAACCCCACAAGCACCCTCCCCTTAGCTTTCCTTTAACCAAATTAAAAAAAAAAAAAAAAAAAAAAAAAAAAAAAAAAAGAGAAAACCACCATCTATCTCTTGGAACACAATCAATCTTCTATTCTTTTTTTCTCTTTTCACTTTCACTCTGCTTTTCAAAGGTATCCCAATGTCCTCCCCACCAACCACCAATTCTTCACCTTAAAGCTTCATACCCATCAATGTCAAAAGGGGTTTGAGATAAAAGGGAGATGGAAGTGGGGAGAAGAAAACCAGGGGTTAACACCATTGTTTCAGGCTCTGTTTGGGAGAGCAGAATGAAGATGGATGAAGTCAAAGGTGGGATCAAGGTCTTCAATGGAGACGATGGCAAACCTGTAAATCGAGCAATGTCCAAGAGGAAGCTGCTGGGTTCGGAATCTGCAGAAGGATCTGAAAAATCCCCGAATCAGATTGGGAAAGGGAAGAGGAATTGCAGTGAAAGCCCAATTCAGGGGAGGAAGACGAGATCTGAAGGAATTGAGGAGAAATCTGTGGTTCTTAGCCCAATTCAGATGAGGAAATCGAAATCTGAATTGGTTGAAAGAATTGAAAAACCCCCAATTCGGCTGAGGAAGGCGAAATCTGCCATTGATGATGATAATGCCAAGGCCATTGTTCTTGTCGGCGGTGGAATTGCAGCAAAAACAGAGCATGTTCAAAACCCAGATTCGGAATCGAATGAAGTTGATAAGGAAATTGATGGATCTGTGAAGGGAATTCAGAATGTGGGTTCTTGTAAAGAATTTGAAGTTTGTCATATTTCAACCAATGCGAATCCAATCGAATCCGCTCAAGAAAATGAAGAACAACAACAGGAACAAGAAGAAGACATTGAAATTGAAATTGAAGAGAGTTTTGATATCAAGGAGATCAATCTACCAGAACCCAAAAAAGCTATGAACGAAATGAAGAAATTCCACCAAATCTACGAAAAACCCACTTTCAGTAAGTGAAATCCTTCACCATTTCCTCCATTGTTCTGTTTTTAACATTCTTTCGTAACCGAATGGGTCGGTGGTTGGTTAATTGGTTTTGTGTTAATTCATTTTCATTCCACGGTGACTTAGAATCGGTATTTGTAATCCCCTTCCCCGAACTTGTGAACATTCTTTTGTGCGATTTAACATAATTCCTGTCAATCCAACCCAGAATCAGAAGAACACCACAGCTTCCAAGAAAAGAGCACCAAATTACAAAGCTTAGGTACACAAAATCCACAATTCTGTTCTTCATTAGATTAATGTGTTTCAAGGTTTCTAAGAATTGTTCTTACTTTTTTTTCTTCATATATCAGTGGATTTAGTAATGTGGAAGGAAATTTCAAGATCTGCGTTCGTTTTCGGGATTGGATCTTTCATCATAACATCATCTTCCTACACAAAAGACATCAACATCAGGTGCGAAACCAAAACCCCCATCTGGGTTTATTCATATGAAAACTCAAATTGGCATTACAAAATCAAATCTAAAGTGCTCTGTTTTTGCAGCTTTATTTCTGTGATGTCATATTTGGGGCTGTTCTACCTTGCCGCCACGTTTCTGTACAGATCCATAATTTGCAGGTAATTGAATTATGTTGTTGAGTTTAATGAAGAAGAAGAAGAAGAATTGTTTGTTTGTTAATGGGGGAATTGATAAATTCAGGGGAGCCATTGATGTGGAGAATGTGAGGCATGTGGTTGGTGAAGAAGAAGCAATTTGGGTAATGAAATTAGTTCTTCCTTACTTGAATGAATTCTTGTTGAAGCTTAGAGCTCTGTTTTGTGGAGATCCTGTCACTACAATGAAGGTATGCTCTTTATTTTTTTATTTTTTTTTTCTTTCTATTTCTTTTTTCAGTTTGAATGGAGGATTTTTTTAGTTATTAATCAATATTTTATTTGTTAAACCAAAATAAAGCAACTTTAACAAAAGTAAAATAATAGTTTGTAATTAAAATGTTATGGAATTAAATTAAAGAAATATTTTAAATGGATAAGAGTCTACTTTATTGTGGGATGAATTTGTGCTATATATATATTTCATTTTTTTTCATTTTTATTTTTATAAATTTGTGTGGCACGAAATTATACTACCTAAACTTTAAGTAGAGTTTAATGTTAATTCATTTTTATTTTATATCCCACGTTCAATTTTTGGAATTTATATTTATAATCTTCATTTTTTTTAATTTGTACTAAAAAAAATCGAATTAAAAGGGTTTTCTATTTAAATCATTTAGTTCAATTATTGTATCACTATAAAACTATAGTCCATATTTGTTTAACATCCAATTTATATTTTTTTATTAAAACTACATTTAAAAATATGTACATCTCAATTAAAAATAAATATTTGAAAAGAAAAAACTACAAAATTGTGCTTCATCTTTTAAAAACATTTTTAATCATTTTAAAATAGAAATGAATTATGTCGTAGGATTGATTTTTTTTTTTTTTTTTTTTTGCCCATAGAATTATTTAAAAAAAAAAAAAAAACTTTGACAAAAATATGGTTAAACGTCGCTCTTTAATTAATCTACACAAATGTTTTGATCATTTTCATGTCATTTTAAGTCATCGTTACTCCATCTTGAAATAGAAATCTTTCAAACCTTCTTAACTTGGTAATTTTAAAATTTTAATGTTTTTTTTTCGTGAACAATTGTATCCTATAATAAATCTAAAATTTGTTAACTTTTTTAAGAAGAAAAATTAGTCTCTGCCTGCATTTTAATTTCTTAGTTAAAATGAGGTAACCAAAAAAGAACCCAAATTTATATTTTAACATAATTTTCAACCAAAGTAAAATATGACTTAGTTAATTAATAGGGAAATTATAGTGTATAGTCCAATTTTACAAAATAATTACAGATTTAAGCAAATTTGAAAATATTTAGCAACCATAGTCAAATATACAATATAAATAATATTCATCATACTGTATTATGTATTAATTATTCAGTATAAAAAATATTAATTTATACCGTATACTAGACTATGGTTGCTAAATTTTTCAAATTTATCTAATATTATAAATATTTTATCAAATTAATCTATTCGTGCAAAAATCCGTAGTTAAAATGAGTTATAATTAATTGAGATATTGAAATAATGGTTGATTTATTTGCAATCATGCAGCTGGCAGTTCTACTGTTTGCCTTGGCTAGATGTGGCAGCTCCATAACTGTCTGGAAAGTCGCCAAATGGGGTGAGATATAAGAGAGCAATTTGGGTGCACTCCGGGTAGCACCCCCACCGTGATACCTAGCATTTAGAGCCATACATCTTCTTTTTTCTTTTAATTTTTTTTATAATAAATATAAAGTAAAAAAAGAGAGATGAGATATGTGGCACCAAATGTGGCACATGGGTGGTATCACGGTGGGGGTGCTACTTGGGGTGCACCCAAATTGCTCTCGAGATATAAAAATAATAAAATACTCATAAATTTAAAGCTTCATAAATTATATATACTAAAGTTTAGGGAATAAAGCAGATATAAAAAAAAAAAAAAATAATAATAATAATAAAGTTTACGGAATAAAGTAGATGAAACTTAATAAATAGGATGAAAGTAATTATTGAAATTTGAATTTTGCTCCCACTTATTTCTCATTGCATTTATAAGGAATGTGTAGAAATTATTAATTGGGAGTTGTTTTTTTTTTTTTTTAATAATGTTTTTGTTGTGAATTAAATTATGTGACAGGGTTTTTTGGAGTATTTACTGTACCTAAAGTCTGCTCTTCGTATTCTTTGCAGTTATCTGCTTACGGTAAAATCTCTGACCTGAAATTCCATTTTTGTTCCTTTCATTGTAATGTTTAGTTACCTTCCCAATGTTACTCTTCACCAGCTTTTTCGTACTTTCCTTTCTCCATGGTCCACCCTCCTCGTTAAAAAATATTCAACATTTTTATTATTTTTCTTTTCTGTTTTTTCCCCTCTTAAAGGTTATAAATGCCATTTTTTTCCCTTAAAAAAAAAAAAAAGGTTATAAACGCCAAATGGTAAAAACTACTCTTTCAATGTTGGTACGTTTCAACCATGCCCCCCCTTTAAGAACTCCCATTCTTTATTTTTTGAACCTAAATATTCTTTGAATTAGGTAGGATAACCATTTTGTTTTTTGTTTTTGATTTTTAGTTTTTGAGTTTAAAAATAAAAATTATGCATATTTGATAATTATTTTTTGTTTATTTTTTTAAAACTAAAATCTAAAAATACGTATGATAAACAATTTTATAACATTGGTCTTATAAACCTCAAATTTGCGGGTTCTGACTTGGTTTGCAATAGATTTTATCACTTTTCCATAAGAAAAAAAAAAAAACAACAAAAAACCAATTTTTTAAAAACAACTTTTTTTTTTTTAGTTTTTAGAATTCTTATAATATTTTTCAAAACATTTTAAAAATATTAACAAAAACAAAAAATGAAAGCTTTTTTGTTTTTTTGTTGGGATAGAATAGGTCATTGAGCACTATCTTTTGAAACACCAATGTATTTGTGGATCTCAAGTCTTTCAATACGGGCTTTGTCTTACCCTATAACATTGGGCCTAAGTGAACCAGCCCAACTTGTAAAACGTTGGGCCAAATTACGATCCAAAAGCCCAATAATGTTTTTATTGGGCCATTGCAGCAAAGTTTTGGGTTCGACGATTTCGTGACGCATGGGAGTCATGTTCGCACAAAAAGGGAGTAGCCGTAGCAATCTTCCTACTTGTATGGAACCTGTCTTCGGTGGTGGCTCGCATTTGGGCTGGTAGTTACTTCTAACCATTCAAACCAATATCATATCATAATCATACTATACTTTTCTTTCGAGTTTTACTGATTAATCGGCCAAGATAACTACTTAAGAATTAATTTCCTATGAATTTTCTTAACACTCAAATGTTATAAAGTCATATGGTATGTCCCATGACATTAGTCGAGATGCGCGAAAGCTGATCGGGACAGTTATAGATATCAAAAGAAAAAATCATTAATATTGTTCAAATAGTTACAATTAGAATTTTTTTTGCAGCATTTATGTTGTTCGTTGCGTTTCGATATTATCAGCAATCTTTACTAACAACGGACGAGTGGGAGGAAGACGAGGTTGAAGAAGATGATGATATGGCTATGGCCAAGCATAAGAAGAAGTTTTGAGAGGTGAAATAGATCATATTTTTCATTAAAATAAAATTTTCAGCCCCTTTCTTTGTGTAGATGCTTGTTGTTTAATTTTGCGTGGTGGATTTTTCTCCACCTTTTTTCTCTCTTATTTGTTGGTTATTTTTTTTTTTTTTTTTTGTTATGTAAATATTGGTGGGTTAGTTTAATAATATTCAGCAATCCCATTATAGTGTTTATTTTAGCAATTTTGTGTAAGTTTTTGAAAACCATCTGCAAGACGCATTTAAAATAACAATTTAATGAAAACTTGTTTTATGTTTGCAAACAATTTTTACTACAATTTTAATATTTTGAAGATAAAATTTGAAACTTTTGATAGATTAATCAACAAATTAAGATAATTTAGTATATTATTAGTCAAATCTAAGTATAGTTTAATATGTCTACATATTACTAATGCGAACAATAACTCAACTACCATGATATTAACCAATAAGTTTGATGTTTATACTGAAATTTATTCATATTTCGGAGTTCATTCTTCTTCTCAACTAAAATCATAATTTAGGTATCCTAATATTCTATTGTGCCTTAAAAAAAAGAAATTAAGAAATATTTTCAAATTCATTTGGTGGGGCCATCGAATTTGTGTCGGAAGAGAAACATGTGGTGGTGTGGTCCATATAGAATACAATGAACCGGGTCCATGGCCCATGAGTCCGGTCAAAATCTCCACAGAAAAACACAAAATTTGGGCTTTAACGGTTCAGTATTCTGCCAATGCAGGACCCACAGTAAGATAGTGCTTTACAAAAAGAATGGCCGAATGATTATTATTATTATTATATATATATATATCGTTTGTTAGTTTTTCTATTTCACTATGCACTTCTTTTGTGAAACGCTCCAAACACATTCTATTGGTTGAAATTATTTCTTAAATCCAAAGGCCTATTAGCTCAGTTGGTTAGAGTACCGTGTTAATAACGCGAAGGTTGTAGTTTCGAAATCCGCATGGATCAATTTGTTTCATACTTCTTTTGTGAAACGCTCCAAACACATTTTTTTGGTTGAAATTATCTCTTCAATCCAAAGGCCTATTAGCTCAGTAGGTTAGAGCGTCATGCTAATAACGCGAAAGTCGCAGGTTTGAAACCAGCATAGGCCAATTTTGCATACTTCTTTTGTGAAATGCTCCAAACACATGTTTTTGGTTAAAATTATTTTTTCAATCCAAAAGCCTATTAGCTCAGTTGGTTAGAGCGTTGTGCTAATAATGTGAAGGTCGCAGGTTTGAGACCTGCATATGCCAATTTTTTTATACTTCTTTTGTCAAACACACCAAACACATTTTTTTTTGTTAAAATTTTCTCTTTAATCCAAAGGCCTATTAGCTCAGTTGATTAGAGCGTCGTGCTAATACCGCGAAGGTCGTAGGTTTAAAACCTGGATACGCCAATTTTTCATACTTCTTTTGTGAAATGCTCCAAACACATGTTTTTGGTTGAAATTATTTTTTCAATTCAAAGGCTTATTAGCTTAGTTGGTTAGAGCGTTGTGCTAATAATGCGAAGGTTGTAGGTTCAAGACTTGCATATCCCAATTTTTGTATACTTCTTTTGTGAAACACACCAAACACATTTTTTTTGGTTGAAATTTTCTCTTTAATCTAAAGGTCTATTAGCTCAATTGGTTAGAGCGTCGTGTTAATAACCTGAATGTCACAGGTTCGAAACCTCCATAGGCCAATTTTTCATACTTCTTTTGTGAAATGCTCCAAACACATGTTTTCGGTTGAAATTATCTTTTCAACCCAAAGGCCTATTAGCTCAGTTGGTTAGAGCGTCGTGCTAATAACGCGAAGGTCGCAGGTTCGAGACCTGCATAGGCCAATTTGTTTATACTTCTTTTGGGAAACACACCAAACACATTTTTTTTGGTTGAAATTTTCTCTTTAATCCAATGGCCTATTAGCTCAGTTGGTTAGAGCGTCGTGCTAATACCGCGAAGGTCGTAGGTTTGAAACCTGCATACGCCAATTTTTCATACTTCTTTTGTGAAATGCTCCAAACACATGTTTTTGGTTGAAATTATCTTTTCAATCCAAAGGCTTATTAGCTTAGTTGGTTAGAGCGTTGTGCTAATAATGCGAAGGTTGTAGGTTCAAGACTTGCATATCCCAATTTTTGTATACTTCTTTTGTGAAACACACCAAACACATTTTTCTTTTGTGAAATGCTCCAAACACATGTTTTCGGTTGAAATTATCTTTTCAACCCAAAGGCCTATTAGCTCAGTTGGTTAGAGCGTCGTGCTAATAACGCGAAGGTCGCAGGTTCGAGACTTGCATATGCCAATTTGTTTATACTTCTTTTGTGAAACACACCAAACACATTTACATTTTTTTTGGTTGAAATTTTCTCTTTAATCCAAAGGCCTATTAGCTCAGTTGGTTAGAGCGTCGTGCTAATAATGCAAAGGTCGCAGGTTCGAAACCTGCATAGGCTAATTTTTCATACTTCTTTTGTGAAATGCTCCAAACACATGTTTTCGGTTGAAATTATCTTTTCGACCCAAAGGCCTATTAGCTCGGTTGGTTAGAGCGTCGTGCTAATAACGCGAAGGTCGCAGGTTCGAAACCTGCATAGGCCAATTTTTTTATACTTCTTTTGTGAAACACACCAAATACATTTTTTTTGGTTGATCCAAAGGCTTATTAGCTCAGTTGGTTAGAGCGTCGTGCTAATAACGCGAAGGTCGCAGGTTCGAAACCTGCATAGGCCAATTTTTCATACTTCTTTTGTGAAATGCTCCAAACACATGTTTTTGGTTGAAATTATCTTTTCAACCCAAAGGCCTATTAGCTCAGCTGGTTAGAGCGTTTGTAAGGGAAGACAAACCATTGGTGTAAGGCCTTTTGATAATTATTTTGAGCACTAAAACTAACTTCTTTTTTTGTTTTTTCATTAATTAAGGTCTCGTTTGATAATTATTTGGTTTATTGGTTTTTGTTTTTGAAATTTAAGTCTATTTTTACTCAAATTTTAAAGTGGTTATTGTAAACTTAAATTTCAAAAATAAAAAACAAAAAATTAAATGGTTATCAAACGGAGTCTAAAGAATCTAAAAACAAAACCATACACACATGGGTTTAGCCCATGTTTATGTACTCTCTCAATTAGTTTATTAAACTCTGATGGGGACATTTAGAATAAAACTTTTGGTTGTTCTTGGGTCACATAGAGCACTTTGTTTTTCCACCCAAATTTTTATTTTTGGGCTTAAAGTTTCTCAATATTGCAGTAGTTGGGTTGATACAATCAGGTCGGTTAACCCACCAAGGACTCAAAGTTATTATTTTATTTCGAGTATAATTTAATTAATTTAGATATATATTATCAACCAGAAGCTAAGATTTAATTTCCTAATTCAAAAAAATGTTAGAAAAACTAATAAACCAAACTCAAAACATAACAACTCAATTCATTTGAACCTAACCATTCAAGCAAACTTTTGTCCCCCAAAAAAAAAAAAAAAAAAAAAAAAAAAAAAAAAAAAAACATTCAAGCAAGTTGAATATTAGATTTTTCTTTTCCTCCTTAAATCACACATCATGGAGTTAAAATTGATAATTTCAAAATTATGCCCAATAATTATACAAGCCAACAAAAATAGTAGCTCAACAACCTCGTTTAAGCTCAATAATCAAAATTTTCAACAAAAAAGAATCTAATAATAAAAAAGATCATCCATTTCAATTTTCAATTCCCTTTTCCAATGGTGAAAAACAATAAATAAAAAGAAAATGCATATTATATAGAAAACGCGTCCAATAATCTTTCAATAATAGATATGAATGATTAAAAAAAGTATTAATCATTCTTCACAAAATATGGGAACAATTGATTGAAATCCACGTGTCGATAAATTTATGCTAAAATAATCAATCATTAATTAGAGAGTTGCTTTTGTTTATAACTTTATATAGGAACAATTGATTTTTTAGCTAAAGTTTGAAATGATTGGTTAACATTTTGCTTAATTAATTGCATTTGATCACTCATCTTAAGACAACTAAGGCTAACAAAACAAAAGAGAATATTTTTTGTTTAGTCTTTGTCCATCATATCATACACACAAGGGTTTTGTTTGGCATTAGTGATTCCTTGTTCATCCACTTGTCATTTGATGTTTGAAAAATTCTTAACCCTAAGTTTTGCTGTCTTTGTTGGAAGAGATGTGTGTAGCTTTCATCTTTAACTTTCACTGTTGGCCACATTACACAAATGGCTTCCTTTCATTTTCAATATGTCTTCCTTAGTTATGTTCATCAAACCCTAATAATTATAGAATGTTCAATTCAAACAAATTTATAGAAACCTAGTTGGTTGATGTTGGACAAACAAAGTCCCACATTTCAAAATTAGGAAAACAATTTCTTGGATATATAAAGAGGGAACAATACTTTATACCAAAAAGTGGACAATATCATATTAATATAGATGTTAGTTTATGAATGTTTGTTGTCCTTTAGTTTGATTCAAAATGCTTGATATGTTGGGAAAAACATTCCCTAATTACCGCAGGAATAAGCAAAAAAATAACTGAGAAATTAAAATGAAACAACAATAAAAAGATAACACAACATTTACGTGTAAAAACTCCAAAATCGGAAGAAAAAAAACCACAAAAATAAAGAACTTCCATTATATGATAAATTGTTACACTCACATAGAATTCTCTCACCAACCCGGCCACTCACATAAACACTCTCTTCAAAACTTATACTACTCACACCTTTTGCCTATACTCAGCTTAAAGTGCTTCTGACTGAAATACTTTAAAACCAAAGCATGTTGCTCCTTTTATAGTGTTTGGAGCACACCACTTCTTTTTAGCTTTCCGATTCCTCGAACATTTTAGATTCCTTGAACCTTTTCCATTTCTTGAATCTTTGGAAAATCTTCTTGTTAATATTTTACCAAAATCCTAACATGATAAAGATATGAAGTTAGATTTTCTTGGTTTAATTTTTTGTTTCACCTTTCTCGAATTTATATCCTAAAAAGTGGTCATTATAAAATTTCATTGTAATATTTCCTTTTAGTCTATGTTAATGTTTGGACAATATCATACCGTTTGATAAGAATTGTTCTTGAAATCATCTTGCAAACATGATCTAAATAATATATATAAAATTAATGTGACATACAAATTTGATGAAGAATGATATAGCTAGACTCATTGTTCACGAATAGATTTAGGATGGGCTCTTTTATCTACAAATTTTAATTCAACAATTTTTTGTTTTTTTTTAGTACAAATTGAAGGAAAAAAATTACAAATATCGATTTCAAAGATCGAACATGTGATACTGATCTTGAACTGGTTTATAACCAAATAATAAAACCATTAACCACTAATTCATTCGATAATTGAACATTCTTTTGTAATTGGTATTTTATCCACTCATATATGTTTGGAAAATTAGAAAGCAAACAATTTATAATAAATGACGAAAAACATACTATTCGGAAGGAGGAATATTTGGGTGCTGGCGTGGCAGCACCCCTCCCAATCTGCCCGTTATGTGGCGCCACACGCGCCACAAATCTTAACCTTCATTTTTTTTTTTTTTTTTCTCTAAAAATTTACTTTTGTAAATTATCCTCTTAATTTAATAACTCTTAACTTTTGTTTATATGATTTCAAAATTTTTTTTTTCTTCTTTTTGTTGTTGTTGTAATATACAGTTTTTTGCAAAAATTATTAATGTTATCTCTCACATAAGGCATTAATTGTATCACGTAATTAATTTTTTTTAAAATTTTTGAATATTACTTTTAAATATTCAAATAATCAATTTTTTCATTAAAAGTAATATTAAATGTTATCTCTCACATACGATATTAATTGTACCACTTAATCAATATTTAATTAATTTAATAAAAGTAATATTTAATGCCTTATGTGAGAGATAACATTTAAATATTACTTTTATTAAATTACTTTAAATTTAAATTAATTGAACTACGTTCATGCTACTTTAATAAAAGTAATATTTCAATCGACCTAGGGTACTTTAATAATTACTAATCGGTAATTATTTACCGAGTAATACCTAGATAAAGGTAGGTAAGTATATTGTAAATACTAACTACCCTTATAACCACACATTTTTACTTTAGCATTTCTCTTTCCATCAATCAAAGCCAATTTTTTTTTAAAAAAAGTAAAAATGTGTGGCTCTAAGGATAGGTAAATATTTCCAAAATATTTATCCATCTTTATCCAAGTATTGCTCTTATTTACTAATTGGTAATTGAAAGTATATTCATACTAGTTTAATAATTACTGATTGAACTATATTCATTTGGACTATATTAATACTAAATAAAATAGATAAAATAAAAATAATCCTTTTTTTTTTTTTATAAAAAAAGTCAAGATTTATGGCGCCTCTGGCCCCACATAAGGGGCCGATTGGGAGGGGTGCCCACGGCAGCACCCAAATATTACTCATTCGGAAGTGTATTTGTACAGATGTTCCAATGAGATTAGAGACTCAAATATATAGGCTTTTTGGCCATATTTGAATATTGAGAATTTTCAAAATTGGCGTTTTTTTATAACGAAAGTGACGTTGCCCTCATCACAAAATCTAAATATGAATATTATCAACAAAACATTCTCTGTATTACAATTTTAGCAATTTCTGCTCTGACCATAACTTTATCCAAATACTAATATCTTTCTACATTTATGGCATTTTCTTGGTAAAAATTTAAAGTGGTTTTAAATAATTAGGAATATTTCATGTGAAATTTTAATGTTCAGCCGTAAATTTAGAAATTAAATTTTGTTCAAGTACTTATAATTTATTAATTTATAACCATTACACAATGACTCAATTGGTTAAAAATGATTTTTTAGTGTATAAAGGGATGAGTTCAATCTACGATGATCATTTACCTAAGGTAGCCCAATTGGTCATGGAGGGCCTTGGGGTGCATAAGGGTATGGGTTCAAATCCCATGATGGCCACCTACCTAGGAATTAATTTCTACGAGTTTCTTGGCATCCAAATGTTGTAGGGTCAGGCGGTATGCCCCGTATATCAAAAAAAAAAAAAAAAAAAAAGGGCAGTGTCATAAATAATGATAGTATGATATCTCTTTAATGTATCCTAGAAAGCTTTTTATTGATCCTTTCAAATCCTAATGCGCGCGGTTATCATTTTATATACATAATTAATTGTAATCAAGCCAAGCCATACTTAAGATAATTATGTTTAGTTGCTTTAATTATGATGATGGCGATGGACAGCTGGCTAATTTTGTTAATTATAATTTGTAACACAAATATCTGTTTGCAGTGTAATAGGATGCAAGGAAGCATTAGTATTGTTTCAAAAAAGAAAAAGAATAATAAAAAGGAAATTTAACATTAACTATATTTCAATTTTCATTCAGGAAAATTTAGATATTTGAAAGTTTATAAATAAAAATGTTTCTTTTTTTGTTTAGATAATGAAAATGGTATTTAAGTATTGAAAAAAGGAGTTTTATTTTGTTAATATAAATTAGTAGAGGGAAACCAAAATCTTATCAAAAAAACTCATCTCAAATATAGGAGATTAATTTAACCATTTTCGTAAAACCTTTTTTTTTTTTTTTTTTAGATATCCATTTACGTGCAGTTAAACAATTTAATCCAGGTGACCACATAATAAAAACTGCACATCAATACGACATCAACGTAATTTTTGTTTAGAATATACGAGGCATTACAAGTTTTGTGATATAAGATTCAAACATTTAAACTTACAATTATTAAACCAAAAAAAAAAAACTTCTAACCAATAAAAAAAGCTTTTTTGCGACCTAGGGTTAGAAAAAAAAAATGGCAAAAACGGGTCAAGGATGCAAAATAATTGCAAACTGAGGTCGTCGCGTGGGTGGGAGACACGCGACGACCTTTTTTTTTAGGTCGCGTGTCTCCCA
>JBBMEF010008739.1:0-20548 GCA_037832685.1 Sicyos baderoa | reverse complement strand
TCTTCGACACCCCCCCCCCCCCCCCCCCCCCCCCCCCTCAAGCCAATGGTAAGGGAAGACTTAACCAGCAGCTTGTCTTTTAATGGGAGAAACCGAGCAGCTGACAAAGGTTTTGTTAGCACATCTGCAATTTGAGTTGTAGATGGAAGATGATAAACATGAATTTTTCGTTGTAACACGAGATCTCTGACAAAGTAAATGTCAATTTCTACGTGTTTGGTTCGGGAATGCAGCACCGGATTAGCATTGAGATGAACAACACTTAAGTTATCACACCAAACAGTCGGAGGATTTGGTAATGATATCCCCAAGTCTGTGAACAAGGACTGTAACCAAACGAGTTCAGCTGAAATGTGAGCTAAACTTCGATATTCAGCTTCCGTGCTTGATCGAGAGATTATTGCCTGCTTCTTTGAAGACCACTGAATAAGGTTGCCACCAAAGTATACACAATATCCTGACGTAGATTTGCGATCATCTGGATCCGAACCACAATCAGCATCTGCAAATCCTTGCAGGTCAAGCTCTCTTGGTCTGTTGAAGAGTAAACCATGATCCAGAGTACCTCTTAGATATCTAAGAGTACGTTTCACGGTTTGCCAATGGTTCATAGTTGGAGAATGCATGAACTGACAAACTTTATTCACACTATACGCAATTTCTGGTCTGGTTAATGTAGCATATTGAAGAGCAGCTACAGTGTTTCGATATAGCTTAGCATTCTGAAATTTTTCTCCACCATGTGCTGAAATAATAGAACCACTGATCATAGGAGTAGACAACTCATTTGCTTGATGCATCCCAGTTTTGTGCAAAAGATCAGCCACATACTCTTTCTGGGACAGAAACACACCTCCCGAGTTTGTATATGATACTTCAACACCAAGAAAAAAATTCAAATCATCGAGATCTTTCAAAGCAAACTTAGCATTGAGCTGTAGAATCAACTGATTTATAAAGCTCAAGGAGCTACCAGTTATCACCATATCATCTACATAAATCAATATGTAGCAGCAGCAAGGACCTTTGTTATATACCATCAGAGAAGAATCAGTTTTAGAATGTTTGAATCCAATGGAAGATAAGAAGGAACTCAACCTTTCAAACCAAGCTCTTGGAGCTTGTTTCAAAGCATACAATGCTTTCCGTAGTTTACAAACTTGCTGAGAACTAGAAGGGTTAGGCATGCCTGGTGGATGCATCATGTAAACATCTTCTCTCAAAATGCCATAAAGAAAAGCATTATTTATATCTACTTGCCTGAGAGACCAGCCACGAGCTAGAGCAAGAGTCAATAAGACTCGAATAGTGGTAGGCTTTATCACCGGGCTAAACATTTTAGTATAATCCACATCTGGTTGTTGATGGAATCCTTGAGCTACAAGTCTTGCTTTGTATCGAGAGATAGATCCATCAGAGTTGTGTTAGATTTTAAACACCCATTTGCAGCCAATCACCTTCTTGTCAAAAGGTGGATCCACTAAGGTCCATGTTTCATTCTGTATCAAAGCCTGATACTCATCCTTCATTGCAGCAACCCAATGAGGACATTTGAGGGCTTCTTTCACATTAGGAGGTTCAACTTCTTTGTATTCAGCCAATAGTATTCTTGGCTTAGATTTTCCAGCCTTCTTTCTCGTTATCATGGGATGAACATTCTGAGTTATAGGATGTGTAGAAACATTAGCAGAGCTTGAATTCATAATGTTGGTATCCAAATTAGAACCAAAAACATGTGGTTGAGCCGAAGAAGACTCATGTAGATTGGACAAGCTAGGATTGTTTAATGGTTCCGTGGACAGAGGTTGATGACCACTGCCAGACGTACCCGATTCTGACTGATGTGTTGGAACAGACAGCCCATCAGTTGGAGAAAAAGAAGGTAAAGAGGACATGTGATGATTATCAATAGTACCAGCTGCAGAAGTACAAGAGATGTTTCTATTATTCATAGCAGAGGTGACCAAAGACCCGTTGGACAAAGCTGGAAAACTAAAAGCAGCTGAAGGACTAGACTTTTGTGTACTTGACTGAAGAAATTGCGTGGTTGGATAGACAAATTCATCAAATATGACATGTCTAGACACATACAACCGACCATTTACAGATACACAATTATATCCTTTATGTAAAGAACTGTATCCAAGGAATAGGCAGGGAGTAGACCTTAGATCCATTTTGTGATTATTATAGGATCTCAAGGATGGGTAACATAAACACCCACAGATTTTTAAAAATGAATAGTCAAGACTAATGCCAAAGAGCTTTTCCATAGGTGAGATTTTTTTATGGACTTTAGTAGGAATTCTATTAATGAGATAAACAGCTGTCAAGAAAGCATCATCCCAGAATTCTAGAGATAGAGAAGCATGAGATAGAAGAGTTAACCCCATCTCTACAATATGTCTATGTTTTCTTTCCACTATCCCATTTTGTTGGGAAGTATAAGGACAAGTAAGTCTATGAGCAATACCATTGGTTTTTAGAAAATGAATGAAAATTTTAAATTCACCCCACCATCAGTTTGCAAAGCAATTATAGGCCTACCAAGAGACTTTTCTATATGAGTTTTGAACTCTAAAAAAGCTTGAAAAGCATCAGATTTGGTTTTTAAAAGATATATCCATGTATATCTAGAAAAGGCATCTACAAAACTCACATAATAAGAAAACCCATTTCGAGATAACTTGTAGGAAGGACCCCAAACATCAGCAACAATTAATTGTAAAGGAAAGGAGTAAACAGTGTGAGAAGTAGGGAAAGCCAAATTGTGTGATTTACCTATAGCACAGGCTTGACACAATTGGGAGTCTTTTTTATTAGAAAAAAACACATTACAAGAATGAAAAACTTGTTGAACAATGGGCAAGGCAGTATGTCCAAGCCTATTATGCCATTTCTCAAGAGTATTACAAGGTTTTGACAGAAATGAAAGATTACATGAGAGATTATTATCTATAACAGGAGAAGAAGACACACTATTTTTTAACATTCCAGATGAATGAGAAGAGTCAGCTTTATCCATTTGAAACCTATAGAGTCCATCAATCAATCTACCTTGAAGAAGAATTTGACCAGTTGCACGATCCTTCACAAAATAAAGAAGAGGGTGAAACTCAAAGAAAACAGAGTTATCCCTAGCAAATTGACTGACACTTAACAATTTTTTTGTAATTTGAGGAACATGTAACAAATTTGTAAGTTGGAAGACATTTTCTGAAGAGTTTTGAAGAAAAGAAGTACCAACATTATGAATTCTTAATCCCATACCATTTCCTACAAACACCTGGTTGTCTCCATAGTATTCATCACCCATTGATAAGTTGGAAAGATCATTTGTTACATGATTGGATGCTCCAGAATCAGGATACCACTAGTTGCCTTGTTTCCTTCTTGCTGTATAGTGTAAGCAGTATACACTGATGGTCCATTTGGACGAAAATTAGGAGCATTTTTACTATTACTACCATTAGAATGAGGAACTGAGTTAGGTCGTTGGAACCATCTCTCAAAGCGATAATAACACTTCAGAGCAGTATGGCCAAACCTTCCACAAATCTGGCATTGTGGTTTCCCATTTTCAGTAGCTCCCCAAGATTTCTTGGTAGATTTCGAACTTGTCTTCTTCTTATCATTCGAAAAAATAGGCGAATGAGAAGACAAAGAATCAGCAGACATACTTTGAGTTGTCAAATTCACCGAAATAGACGAACCTTCAGCGCTTATTTGACTCGATGTATGTCTCTAGAGTCTGCTTTCTTGCGTTAACATCATCGAGTAGACTTTCTGTAACCATGGAGTATCATCATCACTGGACAGAACAAAAACTGTTGGATCATACTCTGGTCCAAGGCCAACAAAAATCTGTAGAACGTGATCAAAGGGAGATACTGGTTTTCCTGCTGCGGATAAAGAATCCACAATGTTCTTGATTTTCAGAAAATATTCTTGCAGCCCCAAATTCCCTTTCTTCATATTCTGGAACTTCGATCTTAAATTAACAACTCGAGCAACATTCTTGGACGAGAATCTCAATTTCAGATGAGTCCAAATATCTCTCGACGACTGGCCGTCCAGAAGTTCAGAAACAATACTCATTGTCATCGAGCCCAAGAACCAGGCGATGATCAGATTGTCCTGGCGAATCCAATTGTTATACGCCAGATTCTCAACCGATTCAGATGAAGATTCATCAGTGGAAGGAAGTAAACGTACCAGAATTGCTACATTATCGTCGATGAATTTCTCTAATCCATGACCACGGAGCGTGATAAGAACTTGAAATCTCCACATCAGATAGTTCTCTTCGCTTAATTGTGGTGTTGAAGACTTGCTTTCTGGATTGATGAACTTCATCGATTGGAGTGGTGCGGAAACGAGATCTGAAGATTGTTCTTAAGAGGAAGGCATTTTCTCAAAGCCTCAGGAACTTTTCTTTGTGGTTGTAAAACCCTAAACCTACTGATACCAAGTGAGAAATCGAGAATGAGAGAGAGAGAGAGAGAGAGAGAGAGAGAGAGAGAGAGAGAGATTAGTTTTGGCTAAGTGTTATTGATTCTCATTAATCAAGCCAAAGAGCAGAAATAGTATTTATACACTTTCTGTAAATACAAAATAAACAGTTTTACACTCAAACAGATAAAATAACTAACAAACCAATATAACAAACTAGAAACTAATCAGTTCTCTTAACACGCCGCAAGCAGCCAGGTCGTTGCCACGTGATTTTGTCCTGTTGCCGGAGTTAGGTGAGATTCCTTCCTTTTTTCCATTTTAGTTTGAAGTTCCAAATGGGTTTAATCGCAATGAAGAAGAAGATGGGTGTTTGGTTAGGTGTTATTGAGTTGTTTGTTTAGTGGGTTAAAGCCATTTAAGTTGAGAAGAGTGTTTGTTTTAGGTTTATGTTATACAAGTGATGAATTAAGGCAGTTTGGCTATAGGTTTATGGATATTCAAGTGATGGTTGAAAGTGTTTGGTTGCAGGTTTAAAGCTATTTAAGTTGAGAATAAAGGTTGTGTTTGGTTGCTGGTTTATGTATATTTAAGTAGTGGATTAAACTTGTTTGGTTTGAGATTTAAAGACAGTTGTAATGTGGATAAAGAGTATTTGTTTGCAGGTTCAAATTTATTTAGAATGTGGATTGAAGCTATTTGGTTATGGGTATAGTGACTGTTTGGATTGAAATGTAAAAGGTGTTTGGCTAGGTGTTAATGGGTGTTTGGTTTGGAGTTTAAATGGGTTGGTTGAGGTTTTATGACACTTAGACTAGAGTTTTTGACCCATTGACTTTTATGTTGACCAGATTTGATCCGACCCATTTTTCGCTCTTCGAGTCGAGTTTGTGAGACACGTGCAACTGCCGGGAGTCATTGGGGCATAATTTTTGAGGTCCTTCGCTGTTTTATAAGTTTGATATTTTGGATCCGATTTTGATGGTCTAAGGTGCTAGTTTTGACCGGTTTATTTGTTTCAGAGCTCGAAGTTGTGTTTGACTATTTGGAGCTATTAGAAGATTCATGGAACTTTTCGATTTAGTTGTATTTGCACTTAATATTGGTGAAAGTTTGACCATAAACGTAATGTGCAACGGGTTTCCAGCACCATGTATAACGATTGTTTCATCCTTGGAGATCGAAAATGTACTCGTACACACTGAGACGTACAACACAAACAACTCTGATGCCCCAGTTGCATTAAAAGTTGGGCTCATGTTGTCAAACAAGGATGAGTTGAAGAAGTTTCTATGCAAACTAGTATTGAACAGGAGACACTAGTCTTGAGGCGTCATAAACATGTAAGGATTTGTAAGGTTTTTTACTTTCGGTCAACATAATAGAGACTGATAGTGAATTATATTATATAGGCAGGTATACAATACATGAGGTTGCAACAACAACTAGTTCAAATATTTCTTCATACGTGGATGATAATGCAAACTTACCCGATTTCTTGGTGAGAGAAGTTTCAGTCGGAGGATCATGGCAGCCGGGGGGAAAGCTCGCTCTTATGGCGTGGAAGAGGATAAAACTTCACACACACTAGCGGGTGTATTCGATCCTACTTCTTTTGTGATTGATCAATTTTGATTTTGGTTCCTTTTGTGTTTAACAAGGATATCGAATGATTCTCAACACTCAAGAACTGTGAAGCTCCATCTACCAAATAATAATTATACTTTGTGCATATACAGTATGCATTTAATTATTATTTTTCATCTCAATACAAAAATCTAACCGTCATTCAAAGGCGACAATATATTTGTATATGTAAACGACTGGATGAACGTCTAAAAAAAATTTCGAAAGTTATTTTGATTTTTTTTGTATCCTTTTTTATGTTCAACCTATTTATTCATCCGCATAATATGATTCTATTCGTTATAGTTTTTTTTTTTTAACTTAAATGCTCAAAGAGTTTGTTAAAGTGTATCTATATTTAGATTATCAAACAAATTAAAAAAAAAATTACAAAAAGGATAAAATTGTCATTTAAAATATATCCATTTAATTACTAAATTTCATAATATTAAATTTAGATATAAATTTAAACAATCTAGAAAAGTAATATTTCATGTATATTTTATAAAAATAGACATTTGCCTAATTTCCCATTTAAAAATAAAAACAAAACCTTATTAAAGTGACATTCAAGGAAAATCCATCAAAGGGAAAAAGAGACCCGAGGGAAAAAAAATAGGAGATAGATGAAATTACGTAGCAAGTTCTTTTCATGTGAAAGAAAAAAAAAATAAGAGAAAAATGTCTTTTTAAGTCAAGAAAAAGAGCAATGGATTAAAAGAAAGAGAATCTTTCCAAAAAAAAAAAAACTAAAAGAAAGAGAAAGATAAAACCTACTTTATATGCACTAAAAAAGGTATATTAAAGTTAAGGTTGATTTTATCAAATAGTGTAGGATCGTTTGTTTCTTTTTCTTTTTTTTTTTTTTTTGAAACAATGTATGATCGTTTGGTTATATAGTAAAGTAGTGGTATAAAAATCATGTGAAATAAATAAATAAATAATTTATCTCACACGTTATTGAACTAAGGGAGAAAAAAAAAAGTCTGCGTGAAAATAGATCGTAAGGTTGGTTGAATATCACTTTGAAGTGACCAAAGTTGCATTTGATTATACAGATAAAATGTCTTTATGAAGTTAGTCTCAAAAATAAAATGTCTATATGAAGTTGTTATGTGATTTTGAACGGCTGACGTATTTTTTCCCAAAAATGGAATACTCGTAACAAAAAATAAATTGTTAAAATAACTCTTTTGATTTAAAATATAATTCCAAGAAATTAACATTTTAATTAAGTTTATTTCTCACAAAGTAGTTGACCACCATCACTTTAAAATCACTTGTTAATTAAATTATTTAGAACTGGTTTTTATTTGTTAATATTTTTTAGTTGAACAATAATTAAAGTCGAACGTTGATCATATAGTACACGATTGAGTTATGACTATTTTTTAACATATTTTTACTTACTGTTCTTGTAAAGTACAAGTTGGGGAACAAGAACCACAAATTTTTGGATACAACTATAACTATATTGTCTAACTGAATATTCATCAAATAATGAAATCATCAGACTGCCAACTTTTTCGGCAAAAAACAATTTTTACTTGTTATTATATATATTATAAATGTTTTTAGGAAAAAAACTCATTTTTAGTAATTGGGTTGTTAACTTAAGCATTTTTTTAAGATTCTTGAGATAGTAGTTGAACTTTATAACAACTTGTGATCCATTGGTTAAGTAGATCACCGACTAAGTAAAACTTAGGTAGCTTAGAATTAAGTAACTAGGAAAATGAGTTTGCTAGGATGTGGACAACATTAGCAATAGTGGATAAGTAGGAAGATAAATTGGATGTTCTACGAGTTAAAATTGAAAGCTTGAAACAAGGAAATCAAATCAAATATTAAAATAAGTTTGGGGACTAAGTCTCACCTTCATTGAGGGAAATGAAGATTTTAAGTTTGGAGGTGAGGGCAAGCTAGAGAAGTGTTCAAGAGAGAAAATAAAGCGCAAAAAGAAAATTAAAAAGAAAAATATTTTAGAAAATAAAGATCAACACATTCTGGACAAAAAGAAGGGGAGAAATGAACGAATAGCCGTAGGAATTCTCAGAGTATTCCGCTTTCTATCAAAAACGCAAACTTGAAAATTTCATTGCTTAGGTAAGATACTTTATGCTCAGGTAACTTATCCTAAGAAGTATGAAATTGTAGATATGAGTGCAACCTAAAAGGAATGCGTAAAGCAAAAGCAGAAATCCTTAAGGGATTTGATGATCTAAATAAGCAGCCTGGAAGAATGTGTTGAGCAACCTTAGTTATAGAAGTGGATGGGTGCAATAAATCAAGTAATAGGAAATAATCGTATTGAGGAACAATCTCTCAGTTACGAAATGAAGGATTTTGAAGCGAATATGAGTCTTTGGGAAGGTTGGAAAATTCAAGAGGAGAAAAGAAGCTTTGTATTAGGGTTATAAGTTGCAATAAGACCTTTAGCGTTGAACTTAAAAAAGAAATAACTAATTTAGAAGAATAAAAGCTAATAGTTAGACCATGCATTACTTGGGACGAGCAATGATTTAAGTTTGGAGGTTTGATAGCTCTCAAATAGAACATAAATTAAGGTATATTATTTAGCATTTTTCTAAGATTTTGGAGAATAATTGATTAGTTAAGAGAAAATTTAGAAGTAAAACTGTTGAAAGTTGCATACATCCAAGATTAAGCATTAGAAAGAATAACATTGCATTAATTTGTAATACGAAAAAGCAGAAAAAGTGCGCTAGTTCACTACTTATGCTATATAGGAAATGTGGAACTCGAATGCGGAAAGAAGTTCTCCTATCGTATGCGATCAGCAAATGTCAACACGACATAATTCATTTATGAAACAGTTGCGTCTGAAGAGTCACGTCAATAAGGAAAGAACAATTAGCAATAAATCCAGCATCGATCAAGAAATCAATCATTAATGAAAAAATTCCATAATAATCCAAACTTACTCACCAATTAGCACCAAATTTGGCATTGATCAAGGATCTGGTCGGTTGGTCGGGAGTCACTTCCTCGGAGCGATCGGTCACGAATGAGAAGACTGGAAGGTGTTCGTGGAATTCATTGGCAACGACTCATTTACAACAATCGCACCATTTCATTTGCTTTATTTTCTTACTTTTGTAGTTGTAGTTTTAAACTATTTATTTAATAGAAATTAACATTTCTTTTAGTATGTCTTTTTAGTTTTTATGGCTTAGGCGAATTTGCGTATGTAGAATGCATGTTTTAAGTTGCAGATAAGTTTACTTTTACAATGTTGCGTTATTATTTTAAAAGCATGCATCGATTAGGTACCATGTATGCTAACCACTAGTGAACTTGGAAAAGGAAGCAGGTAGAGGACCTACTGAGTACTTTAGTTGAATGCAAGGTATCTTGCTTGTTAAAGAGTTAGGAATAACTTTGTTACTCAGAACTTAGTATGGAGAATTGCAGCGGACGAAGCTGGGTTCAGTATAAATCAACAAGCACATAAACGATTGCTAGAATAGGAAAGCATGATTGTAACTTATCACTATCACAATTTAGCATCTTCTGCACATATAATTCTCCTATGCCTGTTTTTATTTCTTATTTACTTTAGTTAACAAATCAAAACAAACAAATCATTCACAACTTGATTTTAGGGTATCTAAAATATTTGATTATAAATATTCCATAGATGTCAATTAATTTTCGATAGTCGCTAGATTAATCACATTATTTATTAATTTTTCAATTTTTATTTTTTTGATTTGTAAGGATCTGCTTGATAACATTTGGTTTTTTAATTTTTGTTTTTGAAATTTAAGCCTACAACAACTAATAGTATCACATGTCTTTTTGTTACTTAGATATCTAAGTCTTACCTATATTTATAAAAATCAAATTAAAATTTGGAAAAAAAAATAGTTTCTAAAAGTTTGTTTTTATTTTTAGGGTTTAGGGTTTAGGAAAGCATGATTGTAACTTATCTCTATCACAATTTAGCATCTTCTGCACATATAATTCTCCTATGCCTGTTTTTATTTCTTATTTACTTTAGTTAACAAATCAAAACAAACAAATCATTCACAACTTGATTTTATTTTCATCATAACTCTTAAGATTTTGGAATTAAACTTTAACCTCACTTCATGTGGAGAACGATAAAGTAATGCTTATCACTTGCTGCATTCTGACCGAATATACTTGCATGAAAATAATTCTTAAGCCAATACTTAGCAATAGATTTAGCTTTAAATTTACTATTTATTATTATAATTGCATTGAATCGCAGATCACCAAGTAACCGACCCTATATAAAGAGCACGAGAAACCCTAAAGAATGATCGGTTATCTAGGAGCCGATTCACTCCGAAGTAATCCGCCGCACAAAGTAGACAATCAGGAGGTGCTTGGGGTATCCAATGATAAGGAGTCCGCGCATCTGCAACAGCTGCACTATTTCTTTATTGTTATTTCATTTGTAGTTACGAGTAGTCCATAGAGTTGTAGATTAACTTAGTAATGCCATTTTATATTTTCTATTGCATTCGTTCTTTAATTATGTTTCACTGGGTTAGAGGCATCTGGTGGGAAGTGTGTAGAATGGATGTTAGGGATGCGAGTAAGTATATTTTATAATGTTGTTTAAATATTAAGTATGTGTCGATTAGCTACACACGTATGCTAGCCATCAGTGAATTCAAAAGAGAGAATTAATGGAATATCATAACAAGTTACGGTCGGTGCGAGGTCTCTCGCATTGTTCAAGGAGTTAGGGATAACTTTGCTAATGCATGTGTTGCCTAGAATTGAGTATGAGAACCGCACTTGAAGCTGGGTTACCATATATCATTGAATGTGAAAATAGTCATTAGAAAGTAGGGAAGCATGAAATATATCTTACTACCATCGCATGTTTGGCATCATTCATATTACATTTTTCACCTAAGCCTATTTACGTTCCACATAGTAGGACGTTAAATAAAACAACCAATACCCATTGATTTTACATACTTTGCACGACTCTTAATTTAGCAAGATTAATTTTAGACATCAATCCATATGTGAATATCGATATTATATACTTTTCACTTAACTGCGGTTCAACCGTATCGCGATCACAGCTGCTCGAAACTCGGCGGGGCGGAGCATGGTGATTGGGCAAGGACGTTGCTGAGGTTGCACGCGAGGCAACAACGTTGGCGAGGTTTTCGCGACACTAGAGGGTTGCTCAGGCGGAAAGGGGCTACGGTTGGGCGAGGCGCGAAGATCTGCAACGGCGAGCATACCATTCCAATTTTGAGATTTTCTCTCAAATCCTTATAATTTGACACGGAGGACAGGGCGGTTGCTAGGTATGCAGAGTTATAGGGATAAGAATAGGAGAAATATTTACATCATCCCCGGACATTATATATAAAATAATGTCCACCTATGTGGTTCAATATGTACCACAATCTATTTTTGTTTACTTTATTTTTTTATCTTTTAAATTTAAAATCAAATAGATTGTGGTATATATTGAACTACATAGGCGGCATTATTTTATATACAATGTCCAGACATGATGTAAATATTCCTCTAAGAATAGGGTCTTAGACTTTCTTTTATTTTTGTTTCCTTTTTTCTTTTTATTTTAATAACTTAAAGGGAAATTGTACTGGATAGTCCAATTTTACAAAATTATGACAGATCTAGGCAAATTTGAAAATATTTAGCATTCATGGTCAAATATACAATATAAATAATATTCATCGTACTGTATTATGTATTAGTTATTCAGTATAAAAAGTATTACTTTATACCCGTATATTTGACTATGATTGCTAAAAAATTTCAAATTTGCCTAGTGTTGTAAATATTTTATCAATTTGATTTATTCGTGCAAAAACCGCGAGCTTTCCATTCCAATTTTGAGCTTTCCTCTAAAATCCTTATAATTTGATTTTCCCTTTAATAAAATTCAAAACACAATCTTTTCCTTTTTCTCTTAATGCTTTACTTCCAACAAAACTAAAATAAAATCCCTTGACAATTTCACAAAATTTATTCTCACACAAATGCCCTCAAAGATTCATGCAAATACAAATTAACCAAAGATTACTCAATATTTGCAAAACAACTCCTAAGGATAAAATTACCAAAATACTCCTAAGGTAAAGTTATCAAAATACCCCCAACATAAAGTCAACCAAAAAATCTGGGAAAGAGAGTAACCGAACCTGGAGAGTCTAACCGAATTTACGGGGCGTTACAATTCCCATCAACTTCGTGTAAAATACCTTTTTAGTCCCTATCTTTTAGTTAGATAACGAAATGGTGACTAAGATAATGACTAAGTTAATTTTAAAATAAAGTAAATTGATGATAATTGATAATAAGGAATTTTTCATGTATAACAAAAATGAGGTAAAAAATTGTATCTATAACACACTTTTATTAAAAATTAGTTTATACCAAAATTACAAGTGATTGAATTCAATCACTAGTTATTAATTGAACTCAATCTCAATCACCTAACAAACTGATGGAATACAATCAATTACCAATGATTGAACTCAATCTCTTAGAATTTTGGTATAAACCAATTTTCGATAAAGATGTGCTATAATTTTAATAGATGATATTAAAATTGCTATACAGTACAAATTCTAAATTATGTTGATGATATAGTTGTTATGATACTTATATAAATTTTATTTATAAAAAAAATAATTAAAATGGAAACCAAAAAGACTCATATCATCAATAACCATTCCCTCAAGTGAATGTCTGTTAAAAAAAATGGATTTTTTTTTTGGTAAAGTTTAAAGATATTTGAAAACATATTCAAAGTTGGGAGGTTATTATATTATATTTTATATATATATATATATATATATATATTTTTTTTTTTTTTTTTTTTTTTTTTTTTTTTTTTTTTTGAAATGAATATATATATATATATATTTTAAGTTTCATATGAAAGGGCATTAATAATAATATTGTGAAGGTGACTCAAAGTAGACGGCGTGTGAGACAAAACCTCCACCAGTAGTAAAGCCGCGACCCAGCAATAAAACAGAGCTTTCATTTCGAATTCTAATTGCCCCAAAAGCCTCTGAAATTGTCAACAATTTCATCCATCAATATTAAATCTCAGCTTCCTCGGAGTTGGTTGATTTGGCATCGGTCATGGCCGTGGATGCTTGGTCGCTGCAATTCACGCCGACTTGGGCCGTGGCTGCTGTCTGCTTCGTCTTCATCTCCCTCTCTCTGCTCCTCGAGCACTTGATTCATCTCCTCTCCCATGTAAGCCTCTGAGCCTACTTTCTCAGCGAGATTCGATTTTGAAATCCGATTTTGAGTTTGACGTTTGGCGCAGTGGCTGAAGCGGAAGAGGAAGACGGCACTATTCGAGGCGGCGGAGAAGCTCAAATCAGGTACGGAGATGGAATGTAGTTAATAATTAGAATGAAGATGAAGATGAAGGATTTTAACGATTTCGGCTGCAGTGCTGATGCTGCTGGGGTTCATGTCGCTGACACTGACGGTAACGCAGCAGTCGGTATCCAAGATTTGCATTCCGAACAGCGCAGCGCATACGATGCTTCCGTGCCATAGAGAGATGCAATTCCGATCTGCCTCCGATGCTAATCGCTCGTTTTCCTCTTCCTCTTCGTCTTCGGATCACTGTATTGCGAAGGTACAGGAAGTTGAATTGTTGAATTGTTGAATTGTTGAATTGTTGAATTGTTGAATTGTTGAATTGTAATTGCAGGGGAAGAGTTCGATGATGTCGCAAGGAGGAATGAATCAACTCAACAATTTCATCTTCGTGTTGGCTGTTATGCAGATCCTTTACTGTCTTCTCACCATGGCTTTGGGAAAGGCCAAGGTATTTTCTTCCCTTCATTTATTTTTCACTATTAAATCACAAATATCTCTAAATTACTCATTACTCATTACATATGCTTGACTCAAAACTCCAAACAACTTGAAACTTTCTACGCTCTTTTTTTTTTTAGCAACAAAATTCTATAGTCCTTACGTTAATGCGCTGAGTTAAAATATAGATTTGTTTTTTAACAAATTTAAAATATAGTTTTTTTGAAGTACAAATTGAACGAATGAATCATTAGAGCTTGAAATTGGACTTCTGCTTACAACTAAGATAAGAGTCAAACCATCATTTTTCATAACCAAATTGTAAAAGTAAAATTGAATTGGATTATCGCAAAATAATTAAATCAATACCTTTCAGTTAAAATAAATTGATTGAGGGTGCAAACCTTGGAAGATATTTCTAAAAATAAATAAAAGAGGAAAAGTGGAAAAGTGGACTGGGAAGTTTACCTTTGACTTTCTCATCATTTTTTTTGTTACCTCTAAAACAATGAGATAAATTAAGTCACTACAAGAAATGATCTAAAATTTTAAATTAGATGATATTTTACTTTATTTTCTACCTATTTTTTTAGTTTAAAATTAAACAGAATGTGCTCAAATTACATAGATGACATGAAAATTTAAAACTGCTGACTTTCGAGGGTTGAATAAATATGGCTTGTCATTATTGAGGGTGCAATCAAAAATATAGTTACACGTCCGAGTCATACTGACTTTGAGTATTGAATTAAATTTCGACGTGACAATACATGATTATTTTATTTTCTTTTAAAACAGTAATTGTTCGGTATGATAAGTTTCAAAGTGATTAAGAATCATGCCTGTGTTGGTAAGAATTTAAGAGGAGTAATTATTAATTATTCATAAAAAAATTAGGAGTTTTTATAAATATTTAAATTAACTCTTTATTTTTACTACTCAAAATAATTTTTCATTTTCAATTACTCATTTTTAATCATGCATTTATAATTATTTAAAATAACTCATCAATACTATATAACTATTCATTTCAAATTATTTATTTCTATCTTTTTAAAATAACTTATTTCTAGCCGATACATTCTTTTTCTTTTTTTTTAATATAAATTATGAAAGGAATTATAAATACTAATTTCAGAGAATCGAACCCATGACCGTGGAATAGGAATGGATTAACACAAAACCAGATAATCAATGCATTCAATTTTTAGTTTGATTTTATTTATCAAATTAAAATAGACAAAAGTTCAACTTGAATTTAAAAAAAATAAATAAAAAATAAATAAAGTGAATACCTAAAGCCCCGTTTGATAACCATTTGGTTTTTTGTTTTTGATTTTTGAAATTTAAGCATATTTTTACTCAAAATTCCTACAAAGTTTTCCATCTTTCCTACGTTGTATCTATTTTACTTAAGAAAGTATGTGGATCCTGGCCAAATTATAAAAACAAAAATAAATTTTTGAAAGTTTTTTTTTTTTTTTTTAATTTTGATTTTATTTTCAAAAATATAAATAAGAGATAGGCATCCAAATAATAAAAATGATAGGCTTAAATTTTAAAAACTAAAAACAAACTAGTTATTAGAGGTGCACACTAACCCGACAACCCGAGAAACTCGAACCAACCCGACTCAAATTGTCGGGTTGGATTGGGTTGAATACATAAATTGGTTGGATTGGGTTCAAAATCATGAAATTTTCATGGGTTGGGTTGGGTCAAGGGTTGACCTAAATCAACCAAACCCAACCCGAATTTCATATTTAGTTTAAAAATATATATATTTTTACCAATGACATAATTATTATTGTTAAACTTTTACTTTTTAATATTTTTTAAACCTATTGATAAGGGTTTGAAGTTAGGTAAACTTGAATTTTGCATTAATAATAAGGGTATACTTATGCTAATGTTCGTCCTAAGTTTCTAGGAATCGAAAAGAGACGTTATAAATTGTTTATTGAGTACATTGCTTATCATGGTGAGCTTTTTAAATTTTAGATTTGTTGCAAATTATGAACCTGATAACCTGAAAATAAAGGGTGGAGTTGGGTTGGAGAATTGACCAACCCAAATTTTTGGGTTGGGTTGAAAATCACCTCAACCCAATCCAACCCAACTCAATTCATGTTTGCCCCTACTAGTTATCAAGCGGGCCTAATTAATTTATTCTCTGGGTTTTTCTCCTTTTTCAATGAAATTAAAACAGATGAGACGTTGGAAAACTTGGGAGGAAGAAACTCATACGTTGGATTATCAAGTGGCCAATGGTAATTGAAACAATTTAATTCTTATGGTGAAATCCTTTAAATCTACTGCATTTTTTTATTTAATTGTTTTTCTTTTTTCTTTTTGCTTTTTGAAAGATTTGATCATTTTTTTCTTTCATATTAAAAAAAAAATGTCTATCTCGAATAATAACAGTAATATGTTCTAAAAATAATAATAATAATAATAAGGGTCGGATTTTTTTCTTAACTGGTTAAAAATCTATGTTTTCAATTTATTCCTCTTAAACTTTTTACTATGATGATTTAGCTCCTCATTGACTCCATTTGATGTTTCATAATCATACCAAATTATTAGTCATTGATTGCCTGGTGAAGTAACAACGGGAAACTAATATGGTAGTATTCATGGTGGTACTTTTCTACTTTCATAAATAGACCATGGGTTTTTTTTCCGTTGAATATGCCATTATTTAGATAATAAATATTTAGAATGAACTAGACATTGATGAAGAAAATGGTTACCGAAGACCAATAAAACTAGTTTTATTGTTTAGTAGTAATTCAATTCAACACCATTGTCATGGATTAGATCTCAAAAATTGGTGTTTGACTCTCATTTATTTGAAAGCAAAATTATAATTTTATAGGGAGAGAAATTTTAGGAGAATAATATTATATTTAAAATTTTTAAATTCACAGGATATAGGAAATTTACTAGCACATTCTATCTCTTGTATTATATTTTATGATTTATATTCTAGAACTCAATCAATGATAGAATGAGTCTTTCACCGATTGAATTCTATCTGTGATAGACTCAACTAGTGATAGAATTTTATCGCTCATTGATTTCTATTGATGATAAAACTTAATTGATTTCGGCTACAAATGAATTGGCTTTGATTTTATGTTATATATGAAAATGATATTTTTTATTATACATGCAAAATTACCTATAATATATGTGTTTGGTTTGTAAGCAAGGAATTTGTAAGACATAAATAATTTCTTTTTTAGAAATAAATATGGTTTACTATTTGAATCCATGGAATTAGTAAATTGATATAGCCAATAAATTGCAAATTAAATGTATTTATAGTTATGAAAGTCAAACTCTTTTTGTGGTTAGTTTTTAATTAACTTGTTTTCCAATTGTTAGATCCAAATCGTTTTAGATTCACAAGGCAAACGACATTCGGACGTCGGCATATCAGTTCTTGTGCAACCCCACCATTGCTTCTGTGGACTGTAAGTTAACTTAATTATATTTGCATTAACAACAATGCTAAATTGCTAAGTTGATGAATTATAGATGCTAAATTAACTTAAATTTCAAAAACTAAAAATAAAAAATCAGTTGCTTATAAAGGGCTTAAATTATAAAATTTGACTTTCAGTTTGCATTTTTTTTTCAAAATATAATTATTTTTTATCTTTTATAAAAACATTTTAAAACTTCTATTGAAGTCAAAATTTTATGTTAGACGTAGAATTCAACATACATGATGTCCTGAAATGGTGTGGTCAAACATTTGATTGGACTAAGTTTATGAAGAATGACATTTAAAGATGGTCTTTAGTTTAGCGTTCTAAACTAAAAGATTCATATTTTTTCAAAAAAAAAAAGAGCCAAAATAATAACAATATAACTTTCTTGTTTATATTTTCATATTTGAATGAATATTAGACCATATTATCAATATTAGTATTTAAAGAAGTAGTCTACAAAGTTTAAAAACATGTTTCGTCCCTAAATACTTTTTCTATCAACATATAAGAGAAAAAACTTTATTATAACTTAGGAGGAAAACTTGCCTACAAATAAATATATAGGAAAACCATATAATTTATCTATATTCCATCATTAGAACCACATAAATGTATATATATTTTAATAATTTTATTTATAAAATAAATTTATGTAACTCTAATAATGCAACGCCGGCAAACCCTTAGGGATGAAGTTTTTCTCACAACTTATGAGTTTTTTACATTAGAGATTGAACCATAAACAGAAAACATTTTAGCTCAAACTTTGTTATGGTTAATTTAATCATTAATAATTATTGGTTTTACTTGTTAGATTGGTTAAATGTTAGTTAGTGAGTTAATTGTTGGTTAGTGTTTGATTAAGTCAGTTTTATATTTTCCCTCCATACTTCTTATTTAAAAGAGGGAAGAGTGTAAGAGATTTTCACTTTTCAATATACAATTTTACTCAATTCACTCATGACACCTTGCAACCTTTATATGGTATCAGAGGAGTCTTCTATAGACTCTTGACTTTTTCTGACCTAAATCCCTCTCCTTTTCTCCATCTCCTTTCTTCTTCTTCCTCGATCTCAAATGGCGGAATCAACTGAAACGAGTGCTCCTTCTGTTGAAGATTTCTCCGATCTTGATGCTCCATTCAATCGCATTCACATACACCATTCGCTTGTTTCAACGTTGATTCTAGTGACACAACCTCTTATTGGCGCCGGAAATTACAACTCATGGAAGAGAGCTTTTCTGATTGCTCTTGCCGGCAAAAATAAGGAAGGTTTCATCAATGGAAAAATCAAGAAACCGACCTCTGAGAAGCTTATGGCATCCTGGAAATGCAACAATCACGTCATAACCTCATGGATCTTGAACTTTGTATCCAGAGAAATCGCAGCAAGCATCATATATACAGAGACGGCTAAGGAAGCTTGGGACGAACTTGCAGAACGATTTAAGGAATCTAATGGTCCAAAAAAATTTCAGTTGCGGAAAGAGTTGATGACCACTGTCCAAGGAACTTTATCCGTCGAAGCATATTTTACAAAGATCAAGACTGTCTGGCAAGAACTCATGGATCTTCGACCTACTTGCGCCTGCTCTTGTGGGGAATTGAAGGTTTTACTTGCTCATCTAGAATCAGAGTATGTTATGATCTTCCTCATGGGTCTCAATGATTCCTACTCCACTGTTCGAACTCAGGTCCTCCTTATTGAACCCCTTCCCTCGATTAACAAAGTGTTTTCTCTAATAATCCAAGAAGAACGACAAAGAACCATTAGCATTCTTCCTCATGATGTCATTACTCTATTGGCGACCGAAAGGGTGTTGAACCAGAAGAAAGAATCGCCTAAACCAACCTGCCTTCATTGTGGAAAGATTGGTCATACGAAGGATAAATGTTATCGACTTCATGGCTTCCCACCCGGTTTTAAGTTCACAAACAACCGATTCAAGAACACTTCATCTTCAAATTCAGGGGTCAATTCTGTTTCGACGGGATTTTTTGACAGCCTCAACACTAATCAGTGCTCTCAGTTGCTTGATCTTCTCAATTCTCGACTCAAGGAGAACAAACATGAGACTGTTGCATCTGCCATTAGTCACTCAACAGGTATTTTTTCGACTTCTCAGACTAATATACAAAATACCTCTTCATGGATATTAGACTCAGGCGCTTCGAGACACATTTGCTTTGATAAGAAACAATTCCACAAATTACACAGAATATATGGTATTAATATTGTTCTCCCTACTGCTTATCGGGTGAATGTCGAGTTTGCTGGAAATGTTAGCATTAGTCACAGCCTTACACTCATTGATGTTCTCTTTGTTCCTGAGTTTGCTTACAACCTGATATTCGTGAGCTGCCTATTAGCAAACGATAATATATCCTTGGCATTCTTTGGGAAATCTTGTATTCTGCAGGACAAGAAGCTTTCGAGGATGATTGGCAAGGCTGAATGTTGCAATGGACTATATTTGCTGCCTTCTCACGAAGAAACATTATCTTGTTTAGTTCCACTTGAAACTTGGCATTGTAGACTTGCACATCTTTCAGCCAAAAGATTGGATTTTATAAAGGATCTGTTGCATTTCAAAGGCTGCCATTCTAAGGAGTGTTCAATCTGTCCTCTTGCTAAGCAGAAGCGTTTATCTTTTCCTTTCAACAATAATGTAGCAAAAGATATTTTCGACTTAGTACACTGTGATGTATGGGGACCATTTAGAGTCCCAACTTTCAATGGATATAAATACTTTCTCACTATAGTTGATGACTCGTCTCGATATACCTGGGTTTACCTTCTACATTCAAAAACTGATGTCTTAAGTATAATTCCAAGGTTCTTTCGACTAGTAGAAACTCAATTCAATAAGAAAATCAAGGTCTTTAGATCAGATAATGCTCCTGAACTATGTTTTAAGGACTTTTTTGCTTCAGTTGGCACAGTGCATCAATTTTCTTGTGTTGAGACTCCCCAACAAAATTCAGTTGTAGAGAGAAAGCATCAACACCTATTAAATGTAGCTCGCGCCCTATTTTTGCAGTCACAAGTTCCATTGACGTTTTGGGGAGATTGTGTCTTAACAGCCACATACATAATAAATAGGATTCCTATGCCTCTCTTACAAAATGCTACCCC
>JBBMEF010008730.1:0-23144 GCA_037832685.1 Sicyos baderoa | reverse complement strand
AACACCAGGGACTGATTTTGAGCTTTATGGATAGTTGAGGGACTAAATTTAAACTTTTGATAGTCTAGGGACCAAAACGGAATTTACTCCATAGTCTAGAGACCAAAATGGTATTTTAACCTAAATAATACTTATCATATTGTATTATGTATTAGTTATTCGGTATTCGGTATAAAAAGTATTACTGTATATCGTATATTTGACTATGGTTGCTAAATTTTTTAAAATTTGCCCAGTATTATAAATATTTTATCAATTTGGTCTATTTCTGCAAAAATCCCTAAATAATATGATAAAAGAGGACTTGACTTCTTATTTGGTTATTTGAACTTCTAATCATTGTTAGTTGTGCTAAGATTCTTAATGTTTTGTTAGAGAATAGTTTCATAGAAATACCAAACTTAGTCTTATCAATCTCATTGGAATATATATTCCATTCAACAAACTCCAAGAAATGAATAATCAACACAAATAAAAACATTAGGAAGGGCAATATTGTATTTTCCCAATTTTTCATAGTTGATGCTTGTGGACTACAAACAAAAATTATCAAAATGCTAAAATAAAATAGATGGAAATTGTAAAAATTACAAAAGAGGAAGGGAGCAAGAGAAGATAATTGGAAGGCATGCATATATGATCACTTAGCATGCACAACTCATGGAACCCAAAAACAATTTTCACTATGGAACAAATAATTTTCCATCATTTAAAAAATAACCCACAACCAACACATTTACAACACAATATTTTTGTCATTTTCCACTACAAATTAATGTCAACTTTCCCAATCAACTCACTATTAATACCCTTATAAGAACAATCCATTTCCTCTTCTTTTTTTTTACATTATTTTCATTATTGCATTAGATTTTATTTCAAAATAGGATTCCATCAAACTAAACACACATTTTTCAATTAGAAGTAGGATCACAATAAATCAACAACATAATCAAAAATTTCAAAAAAAAAAAAATCGAGTAGGGTCGAGAATTTCATAATAATTCAAATACTATAAGAACTTGTATTCATTTTTCTCTAAAGAAAAAAAAAAATCGTTCCTATCTCCACTATACTCTTAGATCATCTTGGGTCATATTTTTCATTATTTTGTTTCTTAAAACCTTCTCCAATTCTTACTAATATCTTAGTTCATTTTTTAGGGTTAATTATTTCACCTTTTCGGATAAGGTATTGTGGTCCTATATCTTCCAATGTGTGGATCTCTTTAGTTCTTAAATAACAAACCTGTCTAATAAAAATTTAAATCTAAAATTATTTAACCATATTAAATAACTATTTTATATTTAGTTTTCAAAATAACTATTTTTAATTAATGCATTATTAGATATATTGTTATGTTTTTAGATTCATGTTATGTATAAATTCATATCTTGAATAAATAAAAGGCGACCCAATAATTCAAGGTCATAGCACTTTTTTGCTTAGTAACATGACACCATTTTTCTTTGCTGTTCTTTTTATTTATTTATTTTTTTTTTTTTTTTTTGCATGTTTCATCCCAATTAGCGTTTCTCTCATCTCAATTAATGTTTCTTATGAGAGAATATAGAGTTCCTAATATGCCCCTTCAAGATGAGGACTCACCAATCTTGGGTCGGATCTCAGTTTTATTTTTATTGGACACTCATTTGGGTTTTATAGGCTCTGATAAGATGTGAGAGAATATGGGGTTCCACCTCTAAATCAATTGGCAATGAGAGGAGTAACTCATATCTCTTTTATATTGATGTTGGACTCTCCCACTTTCCAATGTGGAATATTTGTGAGATCCTAACATTTCTCGTCCAATTGACATTTTCGTTTCTCATCTCATTTGGCACTTGGTTGCTTTTTTATTATTATTTTTTTTCCTTCTACTCCATATATTCAATTTGGACTTTCTAATCTATAAAATTCCACTGAGGGAAACTATTAAATATATTCTAGTAGTTTAGATGTTTGTTATTTTCCTATTTTAGATTATCTAGATTTAATTTACAGATTTAGCTAGGTTTCTAAATTCACTTTATTAGATATAAATTCATCCCCACAAGACGAAATAGAAGTTGGGTCAATTATTCAAATATAAATTTGTTTGTTTGATTATCTAATTTTTGAAGGAAAAAAAAGTTTGTGTAATTTGACTAAAAATAATTCAAATGTTTCTTAAAAAAATGAAACATATGAGAAAACAAATCCAATAATCAAAATCTAAAATACTAATGATCAAACCATAGCAATAACGATGTAATATTTACAATTCTATACATTTCAAACGCACATTATCCAAATCTAAATTTAATTGATGTTGATTTATTTTTGAAGAATGTGGAAACATTATGGCTTTTTACTACCTCAATAGAAAAGATACAATATATGGTTTGAGTGGCATATTTAAATATGCCTTTTTAAGTGCAAGCTTAAAATGACATCCACTTAGATCCATAAATAAAGATTTGAAAAGATAAACTAAGATACTTAATGCATGTGGTTTACACACTGTACATGCTTCTTAATAATATGCTTTTTAACTAAAATTTTGTTTTAAAAAAATGTATCAAAAAAAGAGAAGATTTGTGGAAAACAACTAAGATTAGGGAACTTTAAACTTTATTTCTAAGATCAGTGTTACAAAGAAAGAGATCTAACTGGTTTAAGTTTTTTTTTTCCTTATTTATTATTACTATTTTTATTGGTGAGTGCTCTCTTGTCAAATAAAAATCATTAGAAATTAATAAATAGATGACATTAAATTTGTAACTTTTAATTTTTTTAAAGTCATCTTAACCACTAAAAAAATTGGAGATTTTTCATGTATAACAAAAATTACCGAAACCACTGAAAAAAATTGCATCATATAGCATAAAGCTAAAAATAATTACACATATATATACCAAAATTTTGAGTGATTGAACTCAATCGAACTTAATCAATAACTAGTGATTGAATTCAATCAGTTGATTTCAATCACTTAACAAACTGATTGAGTTCAATCACTAGTTATTGATTGAGTTCGATTGAATTCAATCACTCAGAATTTTGGTATAAACGAATATTTGATAAAAATGTGCTATAATTTTAATAGAGAGCCCTAAAGTTGATATACATAACAAATTTTCAAAAAAATATATGATAATTTTAATTTTTAATATGATATTTCCCTTTTTAATGATAAGAGGAAGATTGACAGAAACCCTTTTGTATGGTAAAGCTAAGGATTTTATGAAGATTATTATTGAGTGAAAAAAATGAGTGTTGAAAAGATATTATGTTTTGATAGAAAAAAAAACTTCTGAATGCTGACAAATTGATCATAATGAGTCGGTAATAATGTGGTTATGCTTGGGGGCATATATGCCTTCTCACACGACTTTGTATTATATTGAAAATGTAGCAAAAGCAAAGTTTTTATTTATTTATTTTCTTTAGTATTTAAATTGAGATTCAAGCTAAGCATGGTCTCAATTACGAAATATTCTATCCGTTTGTTTACTTTCTTCTGGTTCATCGATTCATAAATATCCTAAAGGTTAAAATACCATTTTAGTCCCTTAAGTATAGGGTGAATTTCATTTTACTCCTTAAACTTTCAAACGTCCAATTTTAATCATTCAATTATTATAAAAGCTTAAGTTTGGTCCCTAGGGTTAAATGGGTGTTAACTTCCATCGAATAAAATGTTTTTTGTCTATTAAAAAAATAAAAAAAATATTAATTCTCTTTCTCCATTTTAATCCTTCTCTTCCCTAATTTCCTTTCTCTCTCTCTCATCATTCTGATGGGGTTATTTAGAGGGAACATTCTTTATTTTTTTTTCATTTTTCATTTTTGTTTGAGTTTTGGTTACCAAACAAGATCGAACCAGCAACGTGAGGAAGCAGAGCCTAAGTCCATCGCCCCACTATGCCAACGTGCTGCCACTAAGCAGAGCCTAACTCAATTTTGTTTGAGTTGAAGAATTAGGGAAGGAATTTCTTTGTCTGGTCTTTCATTTTAAGGAGAGCAAAAATGATGAATTAAGAGAGAGAGGAAATTGAGAAAGAGAAAGATTAAAATTGAGAAAGAAAAATTAATATATATATATATTTTTTAATAGATAAAAATATTTTATTTGACAGAAGTTAACACCCATTTAATTTTAGGGACTAAACTTAAATTTTTGTGATAGTTGAAGGACTAAAATTGGACTTTTGAAAGTCTAGAGACTAAAATGGAATTCACCCCATATTTGAAGGACCAAAATGGTATTTTAACCTATCCTAAATATATCAAAAGAATACGTATTGATTTACTTGATTATAATTTTATTTTATTTTAAGTTATCCTAAAAATCCTGACAATCATTATTTTCATTATGGGAAGAATTTGGGTGTAATACATTCAGTGTCATACATCTTAATCTTTCTTTTTTTACTTTATATTTATCATAAAAAATTCAAAAAAAAATGTATAACTCTATTTGAGTGATATTATGGTGAATATACTATTCAGAGTACACTTAAATTCTTTTATTTGACTATTATATTATTTGAAAATATTAGTTTGAAATGAATTTGTTCACCAAAATTCTCAAAGTTTTAAATTGGCATTCATGCGTGTAAATGGAACATATTAAATCATTAAATCATTAAATCATTAAATCCTCTCCCTCTCTCTCTCTATTTTTTATAAGGTTTAATATTTCGGTTAGCGTTCTATCTAAGGCATTGGATATTTAAAAAGCATGAGCTATCAAATGAAATTTCTGATAACTAACTTAACATAGGTTAACTTATTAATATATAATATATAGATAGCAAGAGAGAGTTTAATAATGTTGGTAGGTGAAAGGTGACAAAATTATTGTATTGACCTCTTGATAATTAAGTTGTACATAATATTATTGGAATTCTACTCTTTTTTTGCCCGATTAAGATTTCAGATCATCAATTTTTTTTATTCAACAATATTGAAGATTTGAACCCGCAATTAATCAATTGGTTATGTAGAGATATATAATATCACTTTTTTAGTAATTATACTCCTAAATATTTGTAGTTCTGATCTTAAATCATTCATTAAATTTAATTTGTACGTACATTCAATCGTCTTCATTCAATAATAATAATGAAAAAATTTCATGTACATCCGAAATATATATATATATATGCTCAACTTTCTTCAACTTCAATCCAAAATAGTTCAGTAAAGAGACTAGAGGGATTGAACTATACAAACAAACAAAAAAAAAAAAAAAAATAGACCCCATTTGAATTGTGTTTTTAGTTTTTAAAATTTGAATGTATGATAACTACTTTACGATATATTTTTTCTTCATTAAGTGTTAAAAAAATGTGTTTTAAAAAATAATTATTATTTTGATTGATTTAAAATAAATGAATGGTCATATGATTAAGTAATTATAAATGAATGATTGAAAATGAATTGGTAGTAATAAGTTATTTTTAAAAATAAAAAAAATAAAAATTTGGTAAAAATTAGGTTTTTGAGGATGTGTTAAGCAAATTTTTCATCTAAATTCTTTAAATATGGCAAACAAACGATTTTGGGAAGATGGTTTTTTTGTTATCAGCTCCATGGTGCTCTAGATATATATATATATAGATATATATATATATATATTTTAAATAAATTATTCTCTTGATGCTATAGCCACATACTTTTTTGTCAACCAGAGGATTGGATAAGTTACAGATTTATATTTGGACCCTAAATTTTGAATTGATTAAAAAAATCCCTCAAACCCAACCAACTTCAATTCATGTATACCTATAATAAATAGTTCCATAATAATTTTCCTAATCAAAATACTTTTCAAAATTGGTCATAAAATTTTTTAGGTGTTAAGGTGATAAAGTTCAATTCATAGTGGTCACCTATTTAGAAATTAAATTCATATAAATTTTTTTAACATTCAAATATTGTAGAGTCAAAATGATATATATCGTGACATTAGTCGAGATGCGTATAAATTAGCTCAAACAATCGCACAAAAGAAAAATTGTGATAAAAGAAAATGCATCAGTTCCAAACCACAAATTTTACAAACACATCAATAAACAGTACAACATTTCTATTTGTGGACTCTAATTTTAGGGCTTCTATTCATGACAAGATAGCTAGAAGTTCAAATTTATTTTTTCCTTAATTAATTTTACCCTTTTTTTCCTTTCCTTTCTCATTTAATTTAATAATTTAATCACCACCTGTTATGATGTTTTCTTTAGCCCAAGTCCATTCAAATTCAATTGGGTTGTCAAAATCTGTTCTTTTGAGCAATCTCAGTGATAAGATTTGCCACTTTCAACTATTAAGATCTTGGTTATAATTACTATTCCACAATTTTTTGAATTCTCCAAAGTTCAATATTATATTAAAATTTGAAAAATATTAATTAGGATTTTCAAATGAATCATTAACCCCTAAAAAATTTTGTCTCTAATTCCTCATCCATAATTATAAAGCTTGTCTGTAATTAAGGAGAAAAGAGTGTAATCTAAGTTAATGAATAGGAGAGATTTTGTCTGGAAGTGGCCAAAAACACTTTTTTTGGGACAAATCTTAATGATGATTTTAAATAGTGTTTATGACGGTGAAACTCTTTTATTTTTAATTATTAATTAATAGATAATTGGTTTGTTAATTTTAATTTATTCTTGGATTTTACTGTCTTGTGATTGGATAGCCAAACATCCAACATTCAGAAACCAAGCAAGAGAATTTTTAGTATCAATTATTTATAGGAAAAAGACATATGCATGTTTCACTCTTTTTTAAAAAAATGTTCATCAACTTCTTATAATATATTAATTTATTTTTTGACGTATCTTAATATATACCTTAGTTTATTACTTAATTTCAGTCACACATCATTTTGATGTCACACTCTCTACCGTTTGTGCATAGTAATTACTTCACAAATAGTTAATTGTTGTAGATTTATTTTATTTTAAGTTTTGTCTTAACTTTGTTTGTTTTTTGCTAAATGATTAAATTATGTTTTAATCTCACCATTTGGTTAAAATATACTTCTTTTCAAAACTTCAAAATAATTCTAAACGAGTCTAAAATTATTTTTGAAAGAAGAATATTTACAACTCAACTTTTTTTTTCTTTATACAATATTCTATCGATTTTTATTGAACAATCATCTTATCTATTTATACTTCTACAATTAGTAAGAAAAATTGTAAAAAATTAATTTTCATTGAACTATTCTATATTATTTAAGAAACTCATATGTGTACATATAGGCGTATGTAATTATTCTAAAAAGAAAATGGGGGCGTATGTAATTGTTTCCATATATTTATAATGATTTGAAAAATTCAAACATTAAAAAAGTAATACTCTAATATTAGTCAATTACTTGAAAAATACTTAAAATGTACACATTATTTGTTTCAATAATGTTAGCTTGTAACCTTAATTGAGACTTGATATGAATGATTAAGATTCTTTGAAATTACTCCAATCAAGCACATACCAGTGAGAGAGAGAAAGAGCCCCAAAAACTAAGGGAACTTGGAGTTCAAACAGAACCAACCAAAGGATGTTTTTACAATATGCCTATTATTCATTGAGCTCTTTTTTCTTTGGGGTTTTGAATTTGGTTGGTGGACCCTAAAAACATGATGTTCATACAATCTCCTTTTTAATGGAGTCCACACAAAAACCTCATCTATACCCTATAACAAAAGATGGGGAAAATATGTATTACAAAATTTGTTTCTCTTTATTGTCACATGCCTTACAAAACTGCCCTACAAATTACACTGCTCAAGAACATTGACATTTTTTTTTTGATCATTTTGGAGGGAGAGATAGGAGCTAGGTTCATTGGGTTGAAAATTTCTAGGGCATATGGCTCTAACTTTTGGGGCAGAGATTAAAGAAATGTCTAATCTTAACTAATGGATTAATTTTAAAGTCAATATCTAAACCTTTAGACCATGATTTGGCTCAAATCCATACCGTTGTTTCATACCTAATTATCGCCTCTATTTTACATCATTCATGTCATCATTTGAGAATGACCATTAATTTCTTCTCTTTTTCTTAGTCATTTATTACAAATGTCATTTATCATAAATCTTAATTCACATTTTAAATATCGTTTATAGTAATCTAACTGATGCTGCCAAACACGACCCTAAAGTTTATGTTTTATGGAGTTAAAAAAGTATAGCTCCTTAAAAAAGAGTATAATACTACTTCTAGACTGGAATTGCAATTTTATATAAAACAGGTCATGCATTAATATTAATATATTCAAAATGCTAAAAAAATTAACCGGTCTATTAGAGACTTAATTATTAAACACAAAATTGAATGTTAAATTTATTACACTTTTCAAAGTTTACATATAAATATACACTATTTTTAAAAGGTGTAAAGACATAGTTAAACATTCGACATAGAAAAATCAAAAAATATATATTTCAATTCTTTTTTTAAAGTTATATATATATATATATATATATATATATATATATCAATTGTGTTTGAGCTAGGGATATTTTGCAGATATAATTTAATCAAAGGGTATTAAAATAAACCATGAAAGAATAAGATGATAAAGAAGTAAGCTAGAGGCAGCTTTAAGGAATAGGAAAGACAATGGAAGAGTATGATTAGGCTCTGTCACATGCCAATGGAAGTATTTGAGTGGGCACTCAGTGAAAACACCATTTTTTTTCTGTATATATATATATTAAAAAAAAACATTTTTTTCTGTAAAAAAACACCATATTTATTTTATTATTATTTTTACAATAGCAATCAATTGTAACCTTTCAATCACACACATCCTTTTGACTTCTTTCTCTCACTAAAATTTTGAAAGATTTTTTTTTGGGCCAAAAAGTCATTCCAACTTATGGAAGTTTGTTCACCAAACCCCTTTTACTTTACATCCAATATTTTAACAATTTTGGGGTTCCATTTCTCAAGAATTTCTATGAATTCAAATGTTTAAACCCTTTTTTGTATGCATTTTTCTGAAATCTTGTATTACTTTGAAGCCGGGAGATAATATAAGTTTTATGCTTTAGTTATAAAAAAATAACTTCGAAAAGTTTTAATTTTCAAAAGAATATCCCTGATGTGAAATATAATATTTTTGTTATCCTATAATGATAGTAAAACTACTACAATTCAATTTACGATTATTTTTTTTACGAACCACAAGTTTTAAACCTAATGAAACAAACACCAATATTAATTTCAAAATCCAAATTCTAGCAATCTAAACTAATGAGTCAAACAATCCCTTTTTTTTAAGGTATTTTTTGAAATTATCCTCCCTACATCATATGCATTTATTTTACTACTAAATAAAATGGCCAAATCCTAAATTATAAAAAATAGAAAATAGAAATAATTAAATAAGAATCTTACAAGTACAAACTGAACTTCAAAAAAAAATATATATATATATATATATCCGACCTTTAAAAAAACATAATCATTTTGTAAGTTAAATTAGGAAGAAAAAAACAGAAATGGGGCAGACTAATTTGAAAGCAAAAGTAATAATATTTTTCCTTCATTAGATGATATCTTACACTATTAAACAATTGGATCCAAGTGTTGTCCTTTTTTATTCAATAGGGAAAGAAAATAGAATATAGACATCCAAATCTAAACAAAATAATTGAAGATATTGAACTTTTATTTGACTATATTTTTATTTTAAGAAAAATGACAAAGGATGATAAATAAGGGAAAGTCAGCAGTAACTTTTTATTTACCAATTTTCAGAAGGTGAGGCCTGAATGTCATTGTCTGCAGCCATGTGATTAAAAAGTTACTGCTTCACGCCAAGAGTAAATTTGAAGTTCGGCACAGCCCATAAATTTACTGCAAAATTAACTCCACTTTTCAACATTCTCTATTATGTTTTACTTTTAGCCTGCGTATTAATTATACAGCCTCCACGATTCTCACCTCCACACCTTATTTATTATTATTTTTTAATTACATAAATCTAAAAATATTTTGTGTCTTTACCAACTATGAAATATAATTAAAACATGGATGAACATAAAAATATTTAATTAGTGTTTGAATTTATCTTGTTGATTTTGACAAAATATTAGAAGTGAATTTGTCTATCACGCTGGAGAGATGCAAGATAATGATGTGCTCCAAATACTATAAAAGAAGCATGATGCTTTGGTTTCAAAGTATTCTAGTCAGAAGCACTTTAAGTTTGGTGTACTGACTATAGTCAAATTCATTTTGTATTCTATTTTGGAGAGTGAGCAAAGGGTGAGAGTAGTATAAGCTTTGAAGAGAGTGTTTATGTAATTGGGGTCGGTGAAAGAAATTTGTGTGATTGTAGCAACTTTTCACATAGTGGAAGTTCTTTTTGCCCATGGGTTTTCCTCCATTTTTGAAGTTTTTCCACGTAAATCTTTGTGTTGTTTATTTTGTTGTTTCCTTTTAACTTATCAATATTTTCCTGCTTATGCTTGCGATGATGAGAGAATGTTTTTTCCCAACATATACCACATAATTAGTTTTACGATTCTATAAGCCTAACATGTAACAATGTCAATATAATTGGTTTTTATCTTCCTTCCCTCCTTTTCATTATATTTTCTTTGTTTCACTGTCGTGTCATCGACCACTAAAAACAAATAAGTCTTAAATTGTGTGTCCATGAAGTATATGTGAAGTGTCCAAAATTATTAATAATAATAAAGGAGGACACAAAATTCTAAATATTGGACACATTTTCGAAGAGTGTTCGATAGTATCAATGTTGGAGTGTCTGGCACGGATACTTGGTCAAATTAAATTGAAGTGTTTGTGTAATCTCATGAGTTTAAATTTCTCAACAACAAAAAAAAAAAATCATAATATTAAAAGAGGATTTCTTTTAATATCTATCACGATTCAGTGAGCTTACACATACCCCAACCAAAAAGTGGCAAATGAATAGACTATGGATTGACTTTAGATCTTTTTACACTCTCCTTCAAGATTTAGTCTACACCATATATTTATAACCTACATTCCTCTCTAGCTATCACCAATTGATTTTATGGTTATTTTATATAAGTCTATATATGATTTCTTACTCAATATCTTTCTTACCACATTTTGAGAACAGAGTATATTAAGATGGTTGCTTGCCTTGTTTGAGTTCCTAAAACAAATCCAACAATTAGCTGTCACCATACTTTAAAGTTCTTATATTTGGCAGATTTTATGACACTTTCCCCTTTAAGTTTCTCTTTTTTAAATTCTTCCCTTGAAACCCACATGTGTTTCATTGGTGGGTTTTGGTTTGGGATCTCTTATATTCCTTTAATATAACCTGAATATTTAACAGATTCTTTTTATCAGTATGTTATCATTTCAGATGTAGTAGTAGTATATATTAATAAGTAATAACCCTACCCTTCTTCAGGACCACCCACCATTTATTACTTATTGACTCACAGTTTTTTTTTTTTTTTTTTTTTTTTTTTTTTTTTTAAATTTACTTTGACTCGCAGTAAATTTTAGGATTCTACTCTAGTCTCTATCAAAGTCTTCTTGTAAAATAACTAAAAAGTCTTCTTGTACATACTTTGGTAACTTGGTATTGTGTTCACTTTCCACCCAAGTTTCCCCATTTAGTTTCAACTAAAATAGTCTTTTAATAATAATACTATTTGTTTGAGACAGAGATGAATCTCTTTCTCCTTCTGGTTGAATATATATATTTAAATTGGTTGAAGTATGATTTATTTATTTAGCTGACTTTGACTTTTATCTTTTGCTTATTTTTCTAGTTTTAATTGATTATATTCATTTTTATAAAATTTTAGGACTTTGAGCTTTTGATTTTTTGGTTAAAATTATAACTTAACCAATCGAGAGAGGTTCAAGTTTATGGTTTTGCATCCAACTAGCTTAACTGATATAGTTAAGAGGTCATAAAGTCTTATATTATGTAATAACTTCAAATTCACATATATCAGATTGAATATAAGCTTAGTATCAACTTCTTTCTTTTCTTTTTTCTTTCTTTTAGAGTATTGAAAACCGAAAAATTGGAGTTTTTTATATTTTCAAGGCTGCCACAAGTTAGTCTCGAACTTGAGATCTTGAGGAAATGACACATTCAAAGTCTAAACCGTCTACCATGCCACCCCTTGAAAACTAGTGTCATATCAACCTAATTGTAGGGTCAAGACCTAGTTCGTCTCTAAATAGTTGAGCTAACAAAATTTGCTAACCAAGAAAATGCAATATTTATTCTTGAATAAATGCTAATAATAATAATGGGTGTACAGTGCATAAGCTAGCAACTTCAATTGGAAATTAAATTTGCTCATAAGACTCTACTTCAATAATTAGGCATCAAAATTAAACAAGACATAGTGGGTAAGAGGGAAACCTTTTCTTCTTGTTGTTCTGACAAAATTTGCAGAGTCAATGTGTATACGCTATAAGATTTCAACTATGGTTTGGTTTTTTCTCCAGTCAACCTTCAAACCTGCAACAAAAATAAATATTCAATAGCCTTGAGTTTATTTTATTAGTATTATTACTATTTTAATATTTACCACATTTTGTGGAGGGCTGTTTGGATGACTTTGAATTATTTAATTGGTGGACGATGGGGGAACATAGGTAACTTAAAAAAAATGTTAAATTAAAAGTTAATTTTTTTTTTTATTTATGAAATTGATGTAATAATAATAAGGAGATTTTGTATGTATAACAAAAAATTGCAAAATATTTCCATGTATAACATGCAATCAAAACTAATTCATTTATAGCACAAAAATTCAAATTGAGTTTTATCACTAGTTGAGTTTTATTAGTGATATAATTCAATTAATGGTAAAATCAATCTATCACTAATTACATTCTATCACGGATCGAAAATTATGTTCTATCACTAGTTGAGTTCTATCACTGATAGTTGAATTCTACTAGTCATAAAAGATTGTATGTTATAAATGAATTATTTTAAAATTGTGCTACAAATAGAATATAAGAAGTAGAATGTGTTGGTGGTAAATTTCCTAATAACAATTACACCAAAATACACTCATGGATAAATTAGTGAACTTTCTTTAGTGTGGAGTTTTGAAAGCGAAAAAAAAAAAAAGAGAGACCAATTTGATATTTTGACCTAAACAAAATATCCATTTCTAAATTGTATGTAGCAAAAGTCGCCTTATTTGAAGGAGATAAACAGGGGAAAGGTCTTCTCAAAAAAAAAAAAAAAAAACAGGGGAAAGGTAATGTAAAATCTCAACTTTTTCAAAATTCCAATCCCCTCTTCTACCTTTTTTTTTTTTTATCCAAACAGTTCTAAATTTAAAATTTTGAGTAGCAAACCAGAGCAGTGCACTAGAAATTATAACAAATTATGACTAAAAGAAACTCTACTATTTAATAATTAGGATGTTATAAGTTAAACTTCCTATTTCCAAATACAAAAACTAAAAATAAGTTATTTTTCTTAACCACACTCAAATTAATAATTTTAATTAACAGCTAAAACCCACAATTTTATTTGGTAAAAATACTATGAATTGATTTGGTTTTTTCCTTTCTTTTTGAAACAACAATATTGAGAATAGAGAATTTGAATTTATAAACTTTAAGTTATACAAAATATTTGTAAAATTATACTCTTGTGACATTATAATTTAATAATCAAAAGTATTAACTAAAAATTAATTTTCTATAATTTTTTAATATAATCGTTACGTTTCTTCAGATAAAAAATCGAATAATAAGGCCCCGTTTGATAACCATTTGGTTTTTTGTTTTTTGTTTTTCAAATTTAAGCCTATTCTCTCTCAAATTTCCTACAATGTGATATATCATTCCTATTATTTATCCATATTTCTTTAAAAAAGTATGAGAATACTAACTAACTTTTAAAAACAAAAACAAACTTTGAGAAGCTACTTTTTTTTTTATTTTTAAAAGTTGGTTGGTTTCTCTACTTTCTTAAAGAATGATGTATACATGGTAAAAAGCATGAAACAAATTGTAGGAAATTTGAAAGAAAATAGGCTTAAATTTGAAAAACAAAAAACAAGAAACCAAATGATTATCAAACGGGGCCTAAATAAGTAAAGTTCAATTTTCTTCCCCATTCTCCAAATAGGTTGCCAAGTGTTGAAATAGAATATTACCTGTCCATTAAGGTCTGTTCGCATGACGTTTCCAAATTCACCATGATATGATTAGCCTGAAACAAAGGATAGATCTGATATCAAAATCAGCAAGAAATATAGTAAACTACAAAATAAGAACAATTATTGACTAAAGGAATGATTTTTCTCAAATGGGATTAAAGGAGAGATATTTTAATAGTTTTTTTTTTCTTTTTTGTTTTTTTGAGAGGTGAAGAGCAATGGGAAAGAAAGAGGGTATTTTCCCACTTTGAATATATTCTAATAATATATAAAAATAAATAAATAAATATTAAAAAAAAGCCCATGTCCAAGTTTTGAAATAGTGTAACTTGTCGGGTGGAAAATCCTTCCTTTTTCTCACTCTAAGCTGGTGTCACTTTCTGTGTTTTTTTTACAGAAGAAGCAAAGTGGGAACAATTTGAAAAGCAATTTGACTGTAAATAAAGAAGCAGACAAGCATTTCTCTGTCTTTCACACTTGCATTCAATAAGAAGTAGAAAAAAAAAAAAAAAAAAAAACTCACACAAACAGTAGCCAGAGTAAAGAGGGGGTTAAATTTGTTGATAAAGCGAGCAATTTCTCCAATGTCACCAGAATCTGAGGAGAAAAACACAAGTGAGCAATGGAAATGGTCAGAAATGCAAGGCCTTGAGCTCGCCCCTTCTGAACAACCAGCCCCAACAGCCAAACGCACAGAGCCTGAAGAAATGGAGTCTACAAGTGATTCCAAGAAGGAAGAGAAGCCTGAGGCTGTGGCCGCCGTTGGATTTGGTGAGCTCTTCAGATTCGCCGATGGGTTGGATTATGTCCTGATGGCAATTGGGTCGGTTGGAGCCTTGGTCCATGGCTGTTCCCTGCCTCTGTTTCTTCGATTCTTTGCTGATCTTGTCAACTCTTTTGGCTCTAACGCCAATGATGTGGATAAAATGATGCAGGAGGTTCTAAAGGTAAAACTAGAACACAATCAAAGTTAGTGTAGAAATGTTTATAACATTAACAATCTAAGAAACTCAAATTCCTCTGCTTTGTTTTTCAGTATGCATTCTACTTTCTGGTGGTTGGAGCTGCGATTTGGGCATCATCTTGGGCAGGTATAGAAAGTTTTCCATCAAAGCTGATCTGGGTTTTTTTTTTTTGTATAAAGGAATTGAATTGAGTTTTGAACATGGTGTAGAGATTTCATGTTGGATGTGGACCGGCGAGAGGCAGTCCACAAAGATGAGGATCAAGTACCTAGAAGCAGCACTGGACCAGGACATTCAGTATTTCGACACCGAGGTTCGAACATCCGATGTCGTTTTCGCCATCAACACGGATGCAGTGATGGTCCAAGATGCCATTAGTGAGAAGGTGAGAAACAGAAACATAAACCATATTCAAAGCCCCCATTTTTATTGCACTAATTGGATGTAAATGAATGAACTTTGCAGCTGGGCAATTTCATTCACTACATGGCAACGTTTGTTTCTGGATTCGTTGTTGGGTTTACGGCCGTGTGGCAATTGGCTTTGGTAACTCTTGCTGTGGTTCCTCTGATTGCAGTCATTGGTGGCATCTACGCCACCACAATAGCTAAGCTCACTGCCAAGACTCAAGAAGCTCTTTCAGACGCCGGGAACACGGTTGAACAGGTAAGGGATTGTTCTAACTTCTAATGAGTTTTTTAGAGTTTTTTCTCATTTGGGTATCTTTAATTCTTGATATAATATGCAGACAATAGTTCAAATCCGAGTTGTCGTTGCCTTCGTTGGGGAATCAAGGGCATTGCAGAGGTACTCCTCTGCATTGAAGATTGCTCAAAAGATAGGTTACAAAAGTGGTTTCTCTAAAGGTATGGGATTGGGCGCCACTTACTTTGTTGTTTTCTGCTGTTACGCTCTTCTGCTCTGGTATGGAGGTTATCTAGTTCGACACCACGCTACCAATGGCGGTCTTGCCATAGCCACCATGTTTGCTGTGATGATTGGCGGACTGTAAGTAGACACACCATCTCAGAGTTTCATCTTCAAATCTTCAACTTTTTGGCTGATGGATCGCTTTGCTTGTACAGGGCATTGGGGCAATCTGCTCCGAGTATGAGTTCATTCGCAAAGGCTAAAGTTGCAGCTGCCAAAATCTACCGTATAATCGACCATAAGCCAACTTTAAACCGCAACAACAAATCCGGTTTCGAATTAGAGTCGGTTTCAGGATTGGTTGAGCTGAAGAATGTAGATTTCTCATACCCATCAAGGCCAGATGTAAGAATCCTCAACAATTTCTCCCTAACTGTTCCTGCTGGAAAAACTATAGCTCTGGTCGGTAGCAGTGGCTCCGGCAAGAGCACGGTCGTGTCCTTAATTGAAAGATTCTATGACCCCGTTTCTGGTAAATGCTGAATACATTGCTTTTGGTTTTGGTTTTCAGTCTTATTGTTGAGATTTAAGTTTCAAGACTTGGTTTTTGTGTTTACAAGAAAGGCTCCTTGACTAAATGTGCAGGTGAAGTTCTACTAGATGGGCGTGACATCAAAACTTTGAAGCTAAGATGGTTAAGGCAGCAGATAGGGCTGGTGAGCCAAGAACCTGCTCTTTTTGCTACCACCATCAAGGAAAATATTCTCTTGGGCAGACCTGATGCAGACCAAGTTGAGGTCGAGGAAGCTGCTCGAGTTGCCAATGCTCATTCATTCATTATCAAACTTCCTGAAGGCTATGACACCCAGGTTAGTTATCACCTCAAAACTTATTTGTTAAAATGTAACACCCTTCATTGGCTCAAGAATCAATAGTGATAAATGTCATCACTATTGGTGCTCGGTGGTTATGCTGTCAGATTAGTGTTAGAAGCCCACAGTTAATAAAGAATGTACTTGGACAATGTTTTAATGCCCAATGTAAAATAACCATGTTTTGATTTTTCTAAAGGGTAGAGGATTTGTTTGACATCGTTCTATAACTAAGATTTAGTTGTGAAGAATTATGATATTTAACGGTCACCTATCTAAAAATTAATTTTTTACGAGTTTTCTTATGAACCAAATGTTGTAGCGTCAGACACTTTATCCTTTGAAAATAGTCAAGGGGTGTGTAGGTCCAGACACTCACGAATATCAAAATAAATAAATAACGCCCCGTTTGATAACCATTTGGTTTCTTGTTTTTGGTTTTTCAAATTTAAGCCTATTTTCTCTCAAAAATCCTACAATTTGTTTCATCATTTCTATCATGTATACATCTTCCCTTAAGAAAGTAGGGGAAGACCAACTAACTTTTAAAAACAAAAAAAAGTAGCTTCCCAAAGTTTGTTTTTATTTTTAAAAGTTGGTTAGTATTCTCCTACTTTCTTAAAGAAATATAGATAAATAGTAGGAAGGATGAAACACATTGTAGGAAATTTGGGAGAGAATAGGCTTAAATTTGAAAAACAAAAAACAAGAAACCAAATGGTTATCAAACGGGGCCTAAGTGATGCATTTGTTTCTCTGAGTTTGAATAGCAAAATGGAATATTATATTTCTTGCAACAAGGTTAAACCGACTTTTTTTTTTTTTTTTTTTTGGTGAAAGTGAGAAGAAATGTTTTGGTCCTACAAACAATAGAAACAAGATAACATGCCTTGGTCAACAATGCATGTGCATAAATTAATAGATTTTTAACTTGTCTGCACTGACAAATCAGAACCATATAAACTAAAAGAAGGACATGTCAAGCATATGGGTATGGGGGTTGAATAGAAAATAGTCAATTCTGGCATCTAAGTAGAAAATTATATAACTATTTACACATTCATATATAGTTTTCTATTATTAATCTTCCACATTAAAAGGAAAAAAGGTACTGTTGACATAGCATGCTGTAGAAGAAATAATGATGACGGGTTTTGGAGATATTGAAAGAATAGGAAGCAGTGGGGTTAATAATTTTTTGAGCCATAAAACTTGACTATTGAGTATTATCATAAAACTCTGAAAAATTCAGAATATTTTTAATAAAATTTAGAACTTCGAGATATCTATGAGAACGTCTTAATCAATTTTTTATCTGCACTTGCAAAGATACTAAAAAATTAACATTTACGCACCTTTTGATAGAATGACTGTAGAACTATTCTTAAACCTGAGGTGGAAAATGACACCATTAGAAACAATCTTATGCATCTGAGATATCATAAATTTGACTTCCTAATCTAGTTTTGATAGACGAATAGAATTATGAATCTGAATCCGGAGGTTTTAAGTAGAAAGTTGGAATTTCGTAGGTAGGGGAAAGAGGACTGCAGCTTTCTGGTGGGCAGAAGCAGAGGATTGCAATAGCAAGGGCAATGCTGAAAAACCCTGCAATCCTACTCTTAGATGAGGCGACTAGTGCTTTGGACTCCGAGTCAGAAAAGCTTGTCCAGGAGGCTCTTGATCGTTTCATGATCGGGCGGACTACTCTTGTTATTGCCCATCGCCTCTCTACCATTCGTAAGGCTGACCTAGTGGCTGTACTCCAACAAGGAAGTGTCTCTGAAATAGGAACACATGACGAGCTCTTTGCGAAAGGAGAGAATGGTGTATATGCCAAACTCATCCGAATGCAGGAGATGGCACATGAAACTGCTCTCAGTAATGCAAGAAAGAGTAGTGCAAGGTAGCTAAAAAACTGTGTTGTATTTCTTCTTTTTTAATTTTCTTGCTCTAACTAACATGGACTAGGATGATCTTTAATCCAGGCCTTCAAGTGCCAGGAACTCAGTGAGCTCTCCTATAATTGCACGGAATTCCTCCTATGGACGATCACCATATTCACGTCGGTTATCTGACTTCTCCACATCTGATTTCAGTCTATCTCTGGATGCTACACTTCCCAATTACAGGCTTGAAAAACTTGCCTTTAAAGAGCAGGCTGGTTCCTTCTGGCGTCTCGTGAAAATGAATTCACCCGAATGGCTCTATGCACTACTTGGTTCTATTGGCTCTGTTGTTTGTGGGTTCTTAAGCGCCTTCTTTGCATACGTTCTAAGTGCTGTTCTCAGTGTCTATTACAACCCAGACCATGCTTTTATGAGCAGAGAAATTATCAAATACTGCTACTTATTAATCGGACTTTCATCAGCTGCTCTTCTCTTCAATACAATACAACATTTCTTCTGGGATATTGTGGGAGAGAACCTCACCAAACGTGTAAGAGAGAAGATGCTGACATCGGTTCTGAAAAATGAAATGGCATGGTTTGACCAGGAAGAAAATGAGAGTGCCAAGATTGCGGCAAGGCTGGCCCTCGATGCTAATAATGTCAGATCAGCTATTGGAGACAGGATTTCTGTGATTGTACAGAACACATCACTTATGCTAGTTGCATGCATGGCCGGATTTGTTTTGCAGTGGCGCCTCTCTCTTGTCCTTGTAGCTGTCTTCCCTGTCGTTGTTGCGGCCACCGTTCTCCAAAAAATGTTCATGACTGGCTTTTCAGGAGACCTTGAGGCCAACCATGCCAAGGCCACACAATTAGCAGGGGAGGCCATAGCTAATGTAAGGACAGTTGCTGCATTCAACTCAGAGGAAAAGATTGCCAGACTTTTCTCAACCAACCTTGAGATCCCACTACGACGCTGCTTTTGGAAGGGGCAGATTGCTGGTTGTGGATTTGGCGTTGCTCAGTTCTCTCTTTATGCTTCCTATGCTCTAGGCCTTTGGTATGCGTCATGGCTCGTGAAGCATGGGCTCTCTGATTTCTCTAAGGCGATTCGTGTATTCATGGTCCTTATGGTTTCTGCAAATGGTGCGGCTGAAACACTCACTCTTGCTCCTGACTTTATTAAGGGTGGGCGAGCTATGCGTTCAGTCTTTTCCCTTCTTGACCGCAAAACTGAAATCGAACCTGATGATCCAGATGCCACCCCAGTCCCAGATAAACTTCGTGGGGAAGTTGAATTTAAACATGTTGACTTTTCCTACCCTACTCGTCCTGATATACCTGTCTTCAGGGACCTTAGTTTGCGTGCTCGAGCAGGTAAGACTCTTGCTCTTGTTGGCCCTAGTGGGTGTGGCAAAAGCTCTGTTATTGCTCTAGTCCAAAGATTCTATGAGCCATCATCAGGACGGGTCACGATTGATGGAAAGGATATTCGTAAGTTCAATCTCAAGTCCTTGAGAAAGCACATAGCAATGGTCCCCCAAGAGCCGTGCTTATTTGCTGCTTCCATATATGATAATATTGCTTATGGCCACGAATCAGCCACCGAAACCGAGATCATTGAAGCCGCTACTTTGGCAAATGCCCATAAGTTCATATCTGCCTTGCCAGAAGGATATAAAACTTCTGTTGGGGAGAGAGGAGTTCAACTATCAGGTGGACAAAAACAAAGAATTGCAATTGCACGTGCTCTGATCAGGAAGGCAGAGCTTATGCTACTAGATGAGGCAACAAGTGCACTCGATGCAGAGTCTGAACGATCAGTCCAGGAGGCTCTCGACCGAGCTTGTTCAGGAAAAACAACAATCGTAGTTGCTCATCGACTATCAACCATCAGGAATGCTCATGTCATAGCAGTAATCGATGACGGTAAAGTTGCAGAACAGGGATCACACTCGCATTTGTTGAAAAATTATCCGGACGGGTGTTACTCCCGGATGATACAATTACAAAGATTCACACACAGCCAAGTCATTGGTATGACTTCAGGTTCAACTTCCTCAGCAAGAACAAGAGAAGAGGACAAAGATAGCTAGGAAATGGAACCTTAGAAGTTGAAAAGAAGAAAGAAAAAGGAAAGCAAAATCCCTTTATACCCTTTACAAATTCTTTTGGGTTTTGTGTGGCATTTCCTATCCAGTAAGTATATCAAATGTATTATCTTAATTTTTGGCCATTTCATATAACATAGCATTCAAGCATTTTAACAAACACCTCATATGCAATCAAAAAGACAAAAACAATTTCAGCCCAACAATTGTCGCATTATACATAAATAAGAATTCACGTGGGAAACAGAATAATTGAATTATTGGAATGGTGGGGGAACATGATCATGAAAAGAAAGATGAAAAGACATTAACAGAACATAAATCAAAATATGATGACGAAGAAGACTTACTCGTTCTTGTTCTCTGCATCATCGTGTGGTTGTGAAGTTGCGCGCATGTTGAAAAAGAGGATGATGATCTTCAGTTGAAAAGGGAAGATGGTCTTTTCGAGCTCAGTTTCGGTAATGGTCCAAACCCTCCTTACCTTTTACATGGCATATTTATCGCCTCAATTCTTTTTTCTTTTTGGATTAATGTTGGAATATAACATTGGTTAAATAAAGGGTAGACCTTGTATTTATAAAAGACAACAAACATCTTTATTGGTATGAGATCCTTTGCGAGATGTTCAAGAACAAATCCATGGAGGCTTATACTTAAAATGGACAATATCATATCAATGTGGAGATTCGGGTAAGTTTGTCGTCCATTAACAAGTGGTATCAGAACAATATCCCTAATTTAGCCATATTGGAAGAACCTCGAGTATAAAACAAAGATTTTTGAGTCTCAATATGGACTATGAAAAATTTGTGGTTGTGTCGTCTGATGTGTGCTCCAGTGGGAGTGCTTCTGAATGTGCTCGTGACCGAGCATCTGTGTACTTCGGTGTGGGAGTGCTTCTGAAATAAGTGCTCGAGTGATGAGTGCTTCTGAAATGGTTGCCTCGATGAAAGATAGTTGATGTGCGTTCAAACATAAATCGAGTGGATCCGTTGTTGGGCCTTACAGTTTGCTCAAGTGTAATTCGGAAGGATTCATGGTTTGAGTTAAGGTGTGCTAAAGTATAATTCAAAAATGACTATCAAGGAGGCTCGCATGCGGTACTTTGTTCAAATAGAGGATTATTTGGAATACAAACAAAGTGGTAACCCCACATTGGTTAAATAGGGGGTAGATCTTAGGTTTATAAAGGAAGACCAGCATCTCCATTGATATAAGTCCTTTTTGGAGCTGCCCAAAAACAAGTCATAAGAGCTTATGCCCATAGTAAACAATATCATATGGAGATTCAGGTAGGTTTGTCTTCGCTTAACAATTAATTAACAACAAAATATATATATATCTATATATAACATAAATGAGTTATTCTATCGTAAAGAGTTATGGACCTTACATTAGATAAAGTAATTAACGCTAAACTATGTAAATTTATCTTGGTTTTATGTTCAACACTATCATTTTTTTTTTGTTATCTACTTAGTACATATAATTTAAAAAATCATTTCATATTTTGAAAACAAAAAGAGTAACTTGGAATTCAAATACTTCATATAACGAGTACAAAATTATAATCGATGCATTGGAAAAATAAACTTATTTTTTAAAAAATATATCTAAAACAATAAAATAAATGGTTATCTAACTAGACCAAAATAATTTTAATTTTAAACCGATTAGATAACTCGATTTTAATAAGTTATCTATTATTGTCTCCAAACATATCTGTACAACATTGTAATGGTAAGATTTGTCTATTTTAAGAAGAAAAAAAACACCACAATTTTCGTCTATTATTATTGTTTCAAAACACATCTGTAAGATTATATTATGAGTCAATAACAGTTTGAAAAAAGAAAATGGCAAAGCTTGCCCATATGATTGTCTTCTTCATGGCTGCAATGACATCGATCGTAGGAGCATACGACATTCTTCTCGGTGCCTACTACGGCTTTGATGGTAACAACTTTCCATCACCGTGGGAGGTGGTGGCACTTTGTCGAAAACACAACATTAGTCGTGTTCGATTATCCGAACCAAACCTCGATGTTATGGATGCGTTTCATGGCTTTGGAATCGACCTCTCTTTTGGCGTGTCCAACTCCATGTTAACTAACATGGCCACCGATTACTCTGCCGTGGAGGACTGGTTTAAGACCTACGTTGAACCATTCATCGGCGATTTCACCGTCAATTATGTTAGAATAAACTTAATGCTATGGTTTTAATGTGTTTTAATTGTTGGAGGTTTTGTTTTGAATTAGGATTTATGT
>JBBMEF010008711.1:0-23159 GCA_037832685.1 Sicyos baderoa | reverse complement strand
TTTTTGGTTGGGCAAGGGGTTTTGGGGAAGGGGAGTGAGGTTGCCCCCCCCCCCCCCCCCCCCCCTCTATGAACTTATCTGTCATTTCTTCTTTTTGCTTTAATGGGTTTCTTTGGTGGCCCTTTCTTTTAATAATAATAATAATTATTATCATCTTACCTGATTTTGTTAATCCTTATCATATTGCTAGGGAATAGTATTCTGCATCTTAACCATTGATTCAAGACAGGGTCAAAATGCATATCACCTTGGAATGGATCTGATCAGTGGAGCTTAAACATGTCTTGAACTTGCATTGTTGCTCTAAGGTAACCATCATGTCCCTAAGAACAATCATATAACTAATTCCATTTCATCTGTTAATTACCTGCGGTAATATTAACCATCATGGAGTGACTCAATTGGTTAAAAAAGACATTGGGGTGCATAAAGTGATGAGTTCAATCCATGGTGACCACCTACCTAGGAATTAATTTCTTACGGATTTCCTTGACATCCAAATATTGTAAACCATCATGGAGTGACTCAATTGGTCAAAAAGGTACTTGGAGTGCATAAGGTGATGGGTTCAATCCATGGTGGCTATCTACCTAGGAATTAATTTTCTACAGGTTTCCTTGGCATTCAAATGTTGTAGGGTCAGGTGGTATGTCTCGTGACATTAGTCGAGGTGCGCGCAAACTGGCCCAGACAGTCATGGATATCAAAAAAAAAAAAAAAAGACAATCAAATGTTGTAGGATCAGTAAGAAGTTCACTCGATTGACATGATACATGAATACATGCACGTTTTAGATGTCATGTAAACCTTTAAAAAGAGATCGAGTTAGATTCTTTTCTCAAAACTAACTATTAGATGTAAATGACAATGAGGTAGGAAAGTTGAAGGTGTAAGGTAGATGCAAGCAATTTGAGTAGGACCCTAGGCACGTGTAAATGAAAGGGTGATTAATTGTGTGCTTAAAATGATGATGGCACACGTGCGCATTAGGTCACCCTTAGCAATAAGAACCCGAGGGAAAAAGGGAAAGGGTAAGCATAATGTAATTGGGTATGTTGTTAAAGTGTTTCTTCTTTGGGGCCATTATCTTTATGGGCATGTCTTGAAAAAGTGAGGCAAAACCTCCTTAATTTATGTTCAATAACAAGTAGCCCCCCTCTCCTCCCTTCTCCCTCACCTCTTCTTCCAGAAGTAAAGAGAACAATAGAAATTGTATTTGTAATGTTGAAGTCAAAAAGAAGTTGTAGTGGGAATCTTAGCATTCCACACTCAGGTCCCTATCAATGCCAATCAGAGGCAAACTGACTATTTTGTTTGATTTAGTTTCAAAATAAATAATATTCTCTTTTTAGTACAACAATAACGATTGACCGTTGGAAGATTTGAACGTGTGACCTCTTAGACTATATATCAAGATCATTTTGGTTTCATTAACTTTGGAAGTACTTTCTATGCACTATTCTAATTCTTGTTAGTAATACTTTAGAATGTTGTGGAAGGAGTTTTTATAATTTATAGTGTGAACAAAGAGAGTACTAAAAAATTTCTTCAAAACTTCCACACTGAGCTCTTTCCATGAATGACAAGTTCATGTTTTCTTGACTTCTTTATCTAGCGAACTATTTTAGCTCAAATTTAGAGATGTTAATTTTTTGACAATGAGATGATGAATCTTCGTTTAGATAGGGAATGAGGAGGTGAGTGTGAAAGAAAAATTCTTTGTAGACTAAATAGGAATGAGAATGTATTTTTCATCCCCGTTTCTTCAATTCTCGTTCCATTTACATTTTATTTTATGATTAAAATTGATTTTTTTCCTCTTTTTTATCCATTTAATCTTTTGATCTAATTTTTTTTATGATAGAAATATTTATTTGAATGAATATATTTTTTAATAATTAACTATATAATTGAAAATAATATAATTTTTCTATGAAAAATTAAATATTTATAAAGATCAAGATTAAAAGAAAAAAAATTAACGGAGAAAATTTCTTGAGAAACCCCGAAAAAAGGATAAATTTATGAGAATAGAGATTGCATTTGGTGGAGGGAGAAGAGGCGGGAAAGCCATTCCCCAATTTCATCTTGCTCTGTGGACATTTATACCTCAAATTAGCTCAATTCGTGTAAACATATTGTAAAAAGAACTTTTGAAATTTTAAGAACCAAAACAATAATGTAGCTAAAAACAAAAAATTATAGTGTTTGTGAAAACATATATTAAAAACACAATTATATGAACCAAATGTATTTCAAAATATATATATATTATACACCGAACTAATCATGTGTCAATTACATAACTTTTTTGTGGTTTTCCAATTGAATTAGTTACAAAGTAATGGGACATGAGCCCTACAAAAGACATGGATGATTAGGGCATGCAGCCATAATTGAAAATTGAAGAGCAATTAAGAAGATATGATAAAAATTGAAGAATCAATGATGTTGTCGAGCCATGGTTGGGTGTGTGCGTGCCTGGCCCTGCCCACGCCCTCCAACTCCAACCACTATCGCTTCATTCCGCATGCCTCCAACCCAATTATTCACATAAACCACCTCAAATATTAATTAACTTCTCCATGTCCTTAACATACTTCACCTTTTCTACCCTTTCATCAACTTTCTTTTTTTCTTTTGTAATAAATATCTGTATATATTCATGCTTCGACTGCCACTAAGTACTCTTACTTCGGCAAGATAAAAAGAAAGTCGAAAGTGTTACGATCTTACAAATGTCTCACATTGGAAAGTGAGAGAGTCCAACATCAATATAAAAGAGATATGAGTTACTTCCCTCATTGTCAATTAGTTTTGAGGTGGAACCCTATATTCTCTCACATGATATCAGAGCTCATAAAGCTTAACCGGGTATCACAGTAAGTATATAATTGAGTTAAACAAAAAGTCAAGTGATATGTGAGATTGTGATTCTTTTTCGACCGGGTTTACTTCCTTTTTTTTTTTAAGAAAGTAATCTATTTTTTGTTTTTTTACAAAATTTTCATTTATTGTCTTAGGTGGTAGATCAAAGAAAATATCTATCGAATAAAACAAAAATTACCAGCCAACTAGCCACATTAATTATGACGAACTTCTCAAATAATTTCTCGTTAATGTGGGTGACCATTTTCTGAATTTGTTCTTATTTTTATATCATAAGTACTCGAGTAAGCACACTAATCTTATCAAACAAACCATAAAAATCTACAATATAGATTACAAAGAAACACTATTTTTTATTTTATTTTGCCAAAGATAGATGACCAACCCTATAATTTTATTATTTTGTCTCAAAAGTCTCATCTATCTTCTCCAAACTCCATTGCTATTAAACTAACCTATGATGGTAGAGCAATCCGTTCATTAGAACATTTAATATATGTTTTTCCTCATTTAGAAACACAATCAAAGTTGTATATGGACTTGAATGCAATTTTATTTATATATAATAGATTCAAACCATACTTTCTAATTTAAATGGCACCACTCTAGAAAAGAAGCAATCTTGTTAACAAAGAGATGTCACATCTTGGCCAATACATATATATACATTGAATTAAACATTGGAGTACAATGAATTGGTACAAAAAAACAAGTCAAACCCCATGTTTTGTTCATTAATGTTCTAAAAATGTAATCTAATTAACCAAAGTCCAAGAGCTTGGCAATTTGCTACAAGTCATAATTATTACACACACCTCTATGAATTAACTAAACACTAAATGAACCAATAAGGAACACAAAATCTCCCATATTAGAATCTCAAGAGATTACTTAAAACAAAGTGTTTTAAAAATAAAATTATTCTATTGATTATATTTTGCAACTTAATATTGAACCAATTATAAAATGACAAGTGGCCATTTGGTCCACCTTCCAAGTTTGTAGGTTTTTTAACAATTGAAACACATGGGCAAAGAATGGGGGGAGGGCTTCCTTTGCCCACAATTCTTCTAAGAAATGTCCACAAATTAATTGAAACAACCTCCCCATTGTTTCACATTTCCTCTCTTCCATGTGCAACTTCTTGGCTGAAATCTCATTGTCTCTTGATGCTTCCCAATTAAGATTTTCCTCTTTCTAATGCATAAATATCATTAAAAAAATAAAATAAATAGACAAACATTTTTTCCTTACAAAATTCATGAAATATTTTTAAATTAACAAATTTAACAAATTAAAAGTTGAATTTTTTGTTAACAAAATATTGAACTTCCAATCTCTTATGTTTATGAATTAAAAAAATATATTTAATAGGTCAAATGACTTATTTTACATAAAAATAAAAGTGGAGCAAGATTTATTAAACATGCCAACAACAAAAATAACTCAACTACATAAACATTTGTTTAGTGATCAAGATATATTAGAAATTGAAATCTTTCCACCCCAATTGTTTAAATTAAAAAAAAAAAAAAAAAAAAAATCTTTTACTACACATTATTTTCCTCCATTAAAATTTGAATAATGAAATCATCAATTAAAATAAACACAATATCTATGTGTCCCTCCCTCATCCACAAAAGTAGAAATAAAAATTTGCACTTTGCTTTTAACTCATTATTCACTTATTGAATGGGTAAAGGAACAAAGCCCCAAATAGAATAATAGTAAATATTTAAAGGGTAGAGAGAGAAAGGAATGGAAGGGTAGAGAGAGAAAGAAGGGCACTTTTGTGGAGAGAAAGAGCCCTTAGTTTACCGACAACTCAACAAGGATATCTTCCACTGTTGTTCCATTGACAGCCAAAAGCTCAACCACTTATGAAAAATATAATAATAATAATAACAATACCCTTAATATACAATATACTTATGACAAATTCATCTTTAAACCTTCTCTAATCAGTTTTTGAACTTGTAATTATGTATTTAATAGGTCTCTACATTTCAAAAATAAATAAGTTCCCCACATTTTTATTTTGTTTGTAATAAGTTTTGAAAATATTTAGATTTTTTTATTTATAAATTAATTGATTTATTATGTAAAAATTGAATTTTGTGTATATTAAGATTTCAAACTTTAAATTTTATTAATAATAAATTCTTGAATTATTTTAAAATGTTAAATAGATTTAATATCTAATTAAATAATATTTAAATATTTTCAAAAAAAAGTTGAAAATTAGATACTTGGTTAAATTTTAATGATTAAATGAACATAAGAACTAAAGTTTTAATTTAACTATATATATATATATATAATCTCTAGAAAGTTCTTCAACCAACCAAGCAAAGAAACACATTAATTCTTTTTCAAAACAAAAAAAAGGGAAAAAAAGAAACACATTATTTAATTTCCACTAACCCATGTGACTTGTGAGTATGAAGTGAATGAAGAAAAGATCAGATGGTGGTGACCATTTTTTTTATTTATTTAATTTTTTAAAATTTAATCCAAGAGACTAAGCTTTCCCGTAGTACTATACTATATACTTCCTTCACATTCCCCATATATCTTCTTTTTAAAATTATTATATCCACCAGCTATTCTCTCACATTAAATTAAAATATCTACATTTCAATAATTCACTTTTGGATATTCATGGCAAAATGATTTTAATTCATTGCCTAATATCCACACACACACAATAATGTATAATTTGTTGATCGGTGTAACACTATTTCGTTCGATATTCTATTGCATTATAAAGTTATGATAGATTTATGTTGGAAATATTTATCACGTTCTATATTGAAAAATTAATAAGTCTTCAACTTAAAAAAAAAAAAAATTAATCTTTTTACTACTAATTGATTTTGAGATGGAACTATATAATATTAGTTGATATAGTATCAATCTAAGCGGGCTGGTGATTTAAAACCCACCCAAGCAAGCTTTGAATATTTGATCTAAAAAATTACTAAATGAGTATGCCAAAGTGATATTCACAAGAGAACCATAAAATTATAAATTTGAATCTTATTTATTCTTTAGAACTAAAAAAAAAGTACCAATTTTATTGAGTTCAAAATAGAAGAATGTGTAGAAGTATATAAATGAGTAGTGAATTGGATTAAAGAAAATTTGTTGATCACCTGTTAAAGAGTATAGTCAACAAAGAGAAATAATTGCATGCTGCCCGGGCAGCATGCATCCCCTATTATAGTCAAATTTTGACATTTTATTATTTTTGTTATTTTTTTAAATAATTATTTTTCAAAATTACAAATATAATAAATAGGCAAGATTTAGCCAATTAAGTGATTGCATGCTGTCCGGGCAGCATGCAATTATTTCTCGTCAACAAATATCTCTATTTCATGTCTTATTATTATTTTTATTTTAAAATTCTCTAATTCATGTCAAGATCAAGAGCGATTGTGATAAAGTAACTATTGTGAAATTTTAAATGAAAGTAGTTGTCATGGAATATGAAAAAACATGTCATGTTCAACAAAAAAGAAAAGAAAAATCATATCTATAGGGAAAAAATAATTTCTTAGAAGAATCTCTTTGTTTGAACTGCAGCAACAACTAATGTTAGGTGTTGGATCAATTACTAGTAACTATGTTAAGCATATAAACAAATATCCCCTTACCATTTAATTTAATCATATTCATTGTTTAAAAAATAAATTAAAATTTCTCTCATTTAAATATCTCTATGATTAATGATCTAGATGTGATATATGAACTGTATGCAAGGTGATAATTAGTGGAGGTAAAAAGAATTAATAATTAATTTAAAAAATTTAAAAGAGAAACCATAATTATAGTGAGTAATACATGAAAATTAACAAAAGAAAAAAGAAAGTTCATATTTTCATTTTTTTTCGGAAATTTATTGTGTATACCAACTTTAGGACCCTCTCCTCAAATTATAATTTATTTTTTTTCAAAAATTTATTTATACCAAAATTCTGAGCGATTGAATTTAATCGAACTCAATCAATAACTAGTGATTGAACTCAATTAATTTGTTAAGAGATTGATGTCAACAGAATGACAATTAATAACTAGTGACTGAAATTAATCACACTCAATCACTCAATTTCTTTTAATTTTTAGTATACGTGTAATTATTTTCAATTTTGTATATAGATAGCCAATTTTTATTTACATCAAAAATCCTTTTTTTTTTAACAAAAAGAAAGTTCATCTTGCTTGACTTGGCAATAACTATTATTTATTATGTTAGTTATTTAAAACAAAACATATTAAAATTTGATGAAAACGTATCCCAAAAAATAAAAAAGAAAAAGGGAAAAAAAGGAGAAAAAAGTGATATAATTAATCCCCCACGCTCATCCTACGCGTGTGTTGGGTTGAATCCACTAGAAGACAAAAGAGCCTTTATTTATAAATTCACACGCGCTACCCATGTGACTCTGCTAATTTCTCTCAGTCTTAGCCCTACATTTTATTTATTTTTACCCATATTTTCTAATTATAGCGACAAGGATTTTTTTTTTTAAGTATTTACTTATGTTTCTTTTATTTCTACTCAAAATAATTTTTTTTAAAAAACCAAAATAAAAAGATGGCAATATGAAAAAAGTATCACTAGATTTATTTGTATTTTAGTTTTAGATAAATATTATTATTTTTCAAACTAAATTTAAATTTCAAACTAAGTGGTGAAACTAATACTCAATTAAAGAAGAAATTTAAAATTAGTTGAAAAACCCAGCAACAAGCCCCTCAAAATTACATTAACAAGTCTATAACATCCATTAAGAAAAATGTCTAGAAAACATTCCATCACAATTATGAATTTTAAAAAATGTATAACAATAGTATTTGATTAATAAAAACTCAAACTAGATTCTCAAAAAAAAAAAAAAATTAAACTTACAATATTTAAGTTAAGAACACAAGTTTTTTTCAAAAAAAAAAAAAAAAAAAAAAGGTTAAGAACACAAGTCAATCATTATTTCGTTAAATTCATTTTAATTACAATTGTCAAATCTAACAACCAACTTTAAAAAAAAAACGCCTAAGATGATTATTCATTTAAATAAAATTTGAAGTTTTTTTTCTTTCTAGCAACTCATATCTTAAATAAATTAATAAACTTAATACTTATTTTTAATTAAAAATAATTAAAAATATGGTGATACATTCAAACTTATAACCTATTAATATTAGTGTATATATTTTTTTCAAAAAATATTAGTGCATATATTATGTCATTATATTCTTCTTCCCATGGATACTAATTAATTACTTGATCAATAATACCAATGTGTAGCAATTCTTTATTAAATACTTCTTCTCCCACTCCACTTTAATTCAATTTTATAATTCAAAAGTGGGCAAGCTTTGCCAATGGGAAATTCCATAAAGTTTTGTCTATTTTATTTGTATTAATTAAAAACTTCATTCCAATCAAAATCATGAACAATTTGAAAACAACAATAATTTTTTTTTCTTTTTTAATCTCTCTCTCTCTTTTGCTATAACTAATAAGAATGGCCATAGTCACAGCTCTCAAAACATCCCACGAGCTTTACAACTCCATTTTCCAAATCCCCTTCTCCCAAAATCTTATCTTTTCATTCAATTATTTTCCCTTCAAAAAAAAAAACCCAATGGCCCTCGAAACTTGGCTGATTAAGGTCAAGAATGCGGTCTCGAACAAGTTCGATGTGGTTCGAACTTCGTCTACTACTACGGTCCATGTCAAAACGATGTCGCTTAAAAAAACCTCAAACGTCGGGGTCTTGGCGTTTGAGGTTGCAGGTCTCATGACCAAGCTCTTGCATTTATGGCAGTCTTTGTCCGACGCCAACATTGTTCGAGTTCGAAATGAATCTATTTCCCTTGAAGGTGTTCATAAGATTGTCTCTAACGATGAGGCTTTTCTCCTTGGCCTTGCTTGTGCTGAATTCACTGAAAATCTTCGACTTGTTGCTAAATCTGTCTCCCGTTTGACCGCCAAATGCGACGACGTTGATCTTCGATCGTTCGATCGGTTGTTCGATGACTTTGCTGACTCCGGGCGCGATCTCCATAATTGGGTATGTCAAGTTCATGATCTCCAACATACACATTTATGTTGATCGTTTTTATGCTTGTTGGCTTTATTCAAAGATTTATTAAGCCTATGTTAAGAAGCTTCTTTTTTGTTTTTTGTTTTTTGTTTTTAAATAAGCTTTTACCTTTGTCAAACTAAAAATACATGAGTTAAAATACTAGTTCCAATTTCAATATATTAGCAGTTTGTCATTACTTATATTAAAATTATTAATATTATTAATCAATATTTACTCCAAATTTATCATACACACCCATTTAAAAATTTTAAGAACTAAAATTGTACGTAGTATTGAAAATTTATGAACAAAAGTAGAATAAAACTCAAAATATCTTACCTAAATTATATAATATTTTAACCAGAAACGTTTTTCATTTGTAATTAGATAGTAATTAAAAGGAAATTATAATGATGTAGCTGATAGTTTTGAGAATCCTGGAAACATGACTTGATCATATATCCAAACATTATAGAAAATAGATATCTGGTTGGTTTTTATTTTATTCTTGTTAACAAGTTGTCAAGAGTTATCACGAACTTAGCCGTGTTATTAATTGATTGATTTTGAGATGAAATTTCATATTTATCGAAACTCGTGTTTAAGTTTATTGATGGAAGTTAGTTGTTGATTTACAGATATTGAGTGAAAAAGAAATGGAGTGCAGAAACAAAAGAGTAGAGAGATTAGTGACAGTCACAGCCACTCTGCACAAAGAAATGGATGAACTTTCAATAATGGAAACTGGTTTAAGAAAATCATTAGCAAATTTACAATCTCATCAAAACAATCCCCCATTGGAGACCTCTCTCAAAGAGCAAAAAATCATTGATCTCCAACAAAAGATCATATGGCAAAGACAAGAAGTGAAGTACCTAAAACAGAAATCCCTTTGGAACAGAACATTTGACACAGTGATGTCAATTCTAGCAAGGTCAATCTTCACCACACTTGCAAGAATCAAACTTGTTTTCGGTTTGGCCCGGCTCCCTTCGTCTCTCCCTCGTAGCCTCTCCGCCTCCGCTGCCGTCCACCCGCTCAAGAACTCGAACGAGGTCAGCAAAAATGGCTTCTTCGAACCGAATTCGAAACTTCTAAAACCGCCCCCGACCACTCTAGGGGCCGCGGGGCTGGCCCTGCATTACGCCAATTTGATCATAGTCATGGACAAGATGATCAAGTCGCCGCAGTTGGTTGGCGTCGACGCTAGAGATGATCTCTACTCGATGCTGCCGAAGAGCGTCCGGTCGGCGTTGAGAGGGCGGCTGAGAGGGGTGGGGTTTACGGCGAGCGATCCGTCGCTGGCCGGGGAGTGGAGGGGGGCGATGGGGAGGATATTGGGGTGGCTGTGGCCGTTGGGGCAGAACATGATAAAATGGCAAAGTGAAAGGAGCTTTGAGCAACAAAATTACATGGCGCCAAAGAGCAATGTGATGCTTTTGCAAACGCTTTATTTTGCAAACAAGGACAAGGCAGAAGCTGCTATTACAGAATTGCTTGTGGGGTTGAATTATATTTGGAGGTTTGAAAGGGAAATCACTGCTAAGGCCTTCTTTGCTAATTGCAACAACTTCATTACCACATGAAATTGGATTCTTTTTTTTTTCTTCTAATTTTTGCTTGGAAAATTCTCATCTATGTTTTGGGATTCAACCATCACCATAAACTCTTGATCTTAGGTACATTTTTATGTTTTTGTTGGTGAGATTTTTTAACTCTATAAGATGTATATTGTATATTTTGTCACAAAGTATGTAAATGATATGATGATTTGAGTATGAGAATGATCAAAAGGAGAGTTTGATAGGTTTTCTATGATATTATTATTATTGGTGTTTATGTTAAGTTTATTATTTTGTTTTTATATTCACTTTAATTATACCACTCATTTTATATGATTTAAATTAAATGAGCATTAATTCTAACAACTTTGTTTCTTTTATTTTAGCCATGGGTGAAAAAAGATCAAAGGTTAAAGGAAAGATTTAAATTTATACTATTAATCACATAAATAAATGTATTATTATTTTTTTTTTTAGGAAAAAAGAAAACATAAACAAATTAATCGGGAAGATCGTCTCCCACACAAGGGATGTTATCCTTCACAAGTTTAATATTGTAAATATTAGAATAAAAATTTAGGACTTCTTCCATTCATTGGTGCTCAACTATCTCTGAAACTACAAAACGAGTTAAACTTGTGTATCAAAAAGTTTGCTTTATGACTAATTCAAGAAAATTGGACGAAGTTTAGATTAGAATCAAGAAGGTTAACTTTATCAACAATTATACCCACTTTCAGATCGATCAATTGATGTGTTTTGAATCAACCTCACAAAATATAGTTGAATATAGCTCTGGGTGGCATATAAATTTGGTTGAATCTCACTAAATATTGTTGGAGAATAATTTGCTTATATTTATTAATACAACTATAATTGGTGGCAAACAACTACAGTTTTCTCTTTTTTTTCTTTTTATTTTTAAATAAAAAAAACTATAAAATTAAACTGAGGGTAAGATTAAAAAGCTTCATCTAAATATTGTCCTTAAACCGCGGCATCCATCTCCTCCGCTCCATTCATCAATCTTTTAATTGATGGGAAAAAGTATACCCCACACCAAATAAATAATAATTATTACCCCATTTGTACATTATTGAATTGATTAAGATATTATTACATTTGATAAATGTCAAAATAAATATAGATTTAATCCATAAAAAAAAAATATATATATATATATAGATTTATTTATTTATGTATATAGGTATATGTGCCATTTTTATATGTATTTTTTTCTAAAGCATGTCATTTTTATAGATTTTTGAACTAAAAAAACATGAATTTACGAAAATGAGTGGTGTTCGAAACAATTCAAATACAATTTTTTTTTCGTACCACTCAAATACAATTTAGTAACAAAGAAGTTACATGTTGAAATGGTGATATGTACACATGTAAAAAAAATTGAGTTCAATGAATAAATTACCACTTTGTAGTCAGTAATTAAATACTTTAGGGCATAAATTACCCTTTTTAAAAGAAAAGAGGAAAAAAAAATTATATGAATATGAGCTGTAAAAGGGGAATTATATGATCAATCTAAAGAGCCATAGGTTGTTCAAATCTAAAACATAAGTTGTTAAAATGGGGCCAAACCCTCTTTCTGATGCTTGTAATTTAGTTAATGGAAGCTTTCAAATCTATTACAAATCATCACATACTTGGCTTTTTTTTCTTTTATTCTTCTTTATTAATATTTATTTATTTTTCGTTACACCCCACTTCCTAGTTGAGCCGCTAAAGTGATTAAATGTCTTTTGAATGAATTAATAATATTCTTTTTTTTTTTAATGAATTAATAATATTCTTATCTTTGTAAGATTATTACTAATATTATTGAGTAGAGAAAAAATCAAATTTAAACGGTTAGCCAAAAGGCCCAAAACAATGTTTAAGGTTGGACCTAAAAGTCAGGCCCAAATCTAATGATTGGACTCAAATGCCATTAAAATTGAAGTTCATATGTCCAAAACTCTCCTGGTTCACAATTTATAAACTATCAAAACCTGTTGGTATCTTGATTTTTGGTAACTCGTTTTAATTCAACAATTATAAATTTGGTTTTAAAAATTAATATTTAGGGTAGAACTATCAAAGAAATTTAGAAAGAAAACTCTATAACGAAATAAACTCATATTTGAGAACACATTTTGTTCTCCAAAATTAACATTCAAGACTACTAACCAAATTATTGTATAGAATATGTTTTAAAAAAAAATGTATAGAGTAATTAATTTGAAATCCTTCTATTGTTTTTAATTGAAATCCTCCCTTATCACCTACTTTCGTTATTTATAATAATCTAGTTTAACACTATTGTCGTGGGTGAATAAACCTGAAAAATCAGCCGCTAGAGAGAGAAACAACAACTTAAAGAAAAAGAAAATAGAAAGAAACGAGATTTCTTTCTACAACCAGATTATAGAGGACAATTCGATTCCACAATTTGTGAAATCTTTTTATTTATCTATTTGTTTAGTGTTGTTTATTGTTAAGATTGTTTATTTAAGTTATTATATGTTGTAACTAGCGAGAGAGAACTTAATTGTAACCTATTATTAATTATAGTAGAGATTTTGACTTCGATACTTGATTTATCTACTATATATGTACTTGATTTTCCCTTAACAACGCAAAAAGAGAATAATTAATAGTATTTATTCGTAACAAATAAAACCCAAAAACAATTTACCAATAAATTGAATTATAATCTTTTTTTGATTTCATAACATTATATAAAACTAAACCGAAAGAAAATGCCAAATGTAGCATAGCTATATGGGCATCTTGTACGACCTAGTAACCGTGAGGTTACAGGTTCGAATCTTCTCTCCCAATATAGTTGTATAAAAAAAAACCGAAAGAAAAGACTAAACCCTAAATTCCAATTTATCGGCCTTGCATTCGACAATTTGGTTAGCCAAAATCTCCTTGCCGATAACCTTGAGATCAACACCGCACGAATGCTCTTCGGGATGCCGATGCTGCCCGCAGAACGAATCCCCACATCGGCACTTGAATCCGAGCAATCCCACCTTCCTCTTGCACGCTTTGCACCGGTCTGCCCCTTTCGGCGCCGGTTCGTCCAACCCGGACGCCGGTTCACAAGCTCCGGCGAGATCTGTTGAATGTTGGAGTTTGAGTTTGAGGAGGAGATCGGCGTGACAGTGGGAGCATAGGTTTTGAGTGTTGGGATTTGCGTAAAAGCCGCAGTTGTTGGCGCAGAGTCTTGCGGAATCGTTAGCGCCCATTGTAATTATTTGTAAATTATAAATTATAAATTGTAAAATTTGTAATTTGTTTATGTGAGAAATTGATTTGTGGGTATGAGACTGCTGAAAGCTTCTTATATAGAGATGAGATTAGTAATGAGATTTGATGTTCGAATCGGATTAACAAAAATATCATATTAGTTAATTCCGGAAACAATATGGATGTCAATTATATTTCTAATCTTTTTTATGGGATTTATTTTATTTTATTTTTTGTACTGGATTGTATCTGATCTTTCTTTATATATATCTTTTAATCATAACAATTCTATTTTTATTTTTATTGAGTTTCTATATATAATACTTTTACTACATTTTTTTAAAAAATAAAGCTTAAAATTAATTTGTAGTTTATTTTTATCTAAATATAAATTAGTTATTTAGATTTCATTTGGTAATTAATTTTTTTTTTTTGTGTTTAAAACATCTCTATTTAGTTTTTGAAGACATCTCAGTTTTAGTAACCAATTTAGATTTTTTTTCCTAAATAATATTTATCATAAATATTTTTCAAAAATATTGCTGATTTTTGTAACTTCTTTTTTTAAGTGTACTTTTTTTAACATTTAATGTTCTTACACTGTTTTTCTTTCAACTTTACTCTCTCAAATATTTTTTTTTTGATTTTGTATTTCTAAAATGTATCTCTTTTCCTCTAATTTTTTTTATCTAATTAAATTTTATGATTTTTACCTAGTTGAATTATTATTACATTATAACTTAAAAATTGGTTTATAATTATAGAAAACAAAACTAAATGAAATAGAAATATATAGATATATAATTTGTTGTACTATTTTTTATTGCCATGTTTACCCAACATTAAAGAATGACTTATTTAAATTTATGATTTTTATTTAATTGAATAATAACTATTCTTATGGAACAACCATGTGATCTTAACCCTAGTACATTTGTGAAACTCATAGGAAATTAAAATTAATTTCTAGATTGTGACCATCCTGAACTGAAAATTTGCCTACTCCATTTGGGTTTCTCTTTTTCAGTTACTTTGAATGGAGTTTTACCTTTCCTAGACTGTGGGATCTACATCTGAAGAGCTAGCTTTGTGGTGGGACCTTTGGCTGGAATGACTCATTTTGTTTGCCAATTCCTCTTGGTGCTACAACTAACCCTTCTTTGATGAGACTAGTTGAGAGTAGCCATTCCTCCTCCACTGTTGTGATTTCACTTTTGGCTGGAAAAAGAGATGTCATTGAAGTAAGATTACACTGTTAAAAACATTTGGAAGTATATACGAGAAAAGTGTAGATGGATGGATAACACTACGAGAAAGAAAGAGAAGATAAGAATTGGACACTACAGACTCCAAGATAGGCTTCTTTAAGAGATCTCTGGTTTCAGACTGCGGGGAAGCGCTTAACTAGAATACCCTTCGATGTATCCCGATGCTACAACCTAGGGATGGGCCAACAGTGCTCCGGGTATAGGTTTTCAATAAAAAAAAAAAGAAAAAGAAAGAATTGGAAACATTTTTTTCATCATCTGAACATTTATGTTTGGTGTGGCCAGCACAGTGTTATCTTATTTTCACATAACAATCGCTGACTTTCCCACATTTGGTTGTCAAGATAATTGGTAAGAAATTAATTTTTAGGTAAAGTGGCTACGATGGGATTAACCCATTCCTCCTAAGCCTTTTATGACTTTTAAGTACCGTGCATATATTGTTGAAACTTGAAAGAATATTGGTTATTTACTGTTATTTGTGACTTCACACTCAACAGGAACTGAGAATGATCTCAAAAAAAAAAACAGGAACTAAGAATGTGCTATGTGACAATCCATGGCCATGTCCTACGGGAAAGAGAAAAGTCTCGAAGAAAACCTAGAGAGAGAGAGAGAGCAATAGGTAAGTCTCGAAGAAAACCTAGAGAGAGAGAGAGAGCAATAGGTAACCTTAGTGATAGGAAGATTCGAAGCACGAGTTTGGGAGAACAAATCCAATCCTCCCATTCAGGCAAGCATGACACCAACCTAAAAGTTAAGAAAAATAATCAGATTAAAATGTCATGAAACTAAATTCTTCAAGAAAATCAAGTCATGCAACTAAATTCTTCAAGAAAATTAGCAGGTATAAGTTTAGAAGACAATGTAATAGGAAGTCGAAGAGGTCGACAAACTATATAAAACATTTACATCCATTTAGAAGCATAATGTAAGACGGAATAGAAGAAGTTGGACAAAGGAAAACAGTTCTATATATCAATTTTATTTCATGAACTTCCCAAAGCCCATATCTCTTAGATTCAACTTCATATACTTTATTTCTTGGCTCTTGAGCCTCTCAATCCACTGTTGACAATAACATAAGTTCCAAATCCTTTATTCATTATCTAAATCCAAGTTTCTTAGTTCTCACCATGTTCATATGTAATGTTATGAACTTCAGGACTCCAATGTTTACACTCAAGACATCATCTATAATCCTGTTAAAATCTAACTGTGCATGAAAATGCTCCTTGAGTAAATGTTGTCTACTCTTTAGTAGAAGCAGCCACAAATACAATGAAGAGACCATCAACTAAAGATCAATATCTACCAATCAAAGCATTTTAAAAATAATTCATGCTGGCTCAAAGACTTCATTAATTAATCTAAGAAATTATCAAGGAACAATTGGTCAAAGAGGGTCTTGGGGTGCTTAAGATGATGGGTTCAATTCATGGTGGCCACCTACATAGGAATCAATTTTCTACGGGTTTCTTTGACATCCAAATGTTGTAGGGTCAGGCGGTATGTCGCGTGACAATAGTCGAGATGCACGCAAGCTGGCCCGGACAGTCACGGATATCAAAAAAGAATCTAAGAAATTATATTTTTTACTTAAAAGGTAAATGAATTGAGAAATAACTCAGCCAACATCAAGGAACATTCTTCTAATGTAGAACGAATATGAATTATTCAGTAATCAGGGCACATAAAAGGGCCATTGGGAAACCTAAGGCCATTGGGAAACCTGGAGAGGGCCAATTGGGACAATTGAGAAAGAGCAGCGCCAATTGGAACAACAGCAGCAAGAAAAGCAACAACAACAATTGGAATTTGGTAGAGGCAAGTGCAAATTGAAAAAGCAACTGGAAAGAGAAAAAAACTGAAGAAAATAATAATAATAATTGAATGTGGCATGGATGATCTGGGGAGATGTGGGAGATGATGAGCCATGAGAAAATGGTGCCATAGTGTCAATGGATCGTTAAACACGGAGGAAAGCGGAAGCCGCTAAAAAAGCAAAACTGTATTCTCTCTTATTCAATAATGAACTCAATTTAGGTTTAAATAGAATACACGATATTGACCTAATAATAAAAGAAAAATATAAAATCTAATAATAAATGGGAATTTTGGCCTAATAATATTTAATCTAATCCTAAAATGAATAAATAATTAAAAATGATGAAAATACAATTATACTAAAAATAATATAAACCAACACCTAGACAACTCATTATCCCGAATCACAGAAAAAATAAACGAAAAGCTTATAGTTGGTACAAAAACAAAGCTAAGAAGAGGCTTTCCAACTCACCTGTGACGAGGACAGCAGCTGCATCGTCTACTTTAAAAACTGGGAGGAACAAATGATCCTGACAAAATAGATGTGGCCATGAGATGCCATGGAAAAATAATCTGAACTGTAGAATATCTTTTTCTACATAGAGATAGCCATAGGTGCTCACAGGTTATTCCTATCACGTGTTTCACCTACACGGTCACGGAAGCAGAAAGCTCATTGCTCGTATTCCTGATGCTCAATCCTTTGACATACATCTCAGACAAAACAAGTTGGGCTTCTTGAGACCTTCCTTCTCCTTTAAGACCAGCAATGAGTTGATTGCAAACGGAAAAATTTAACAAAAATTGGTTTTTGAACATCTCTTTATACCATTCATGTGCCTCGCTATAATCACCAAGTTCACAAAATTCCTTAACTAGGATATTGTAAGTGTCAGCCTTAGGAGTCAACCCTCTAGCCTTCATATCGTCAACAAGTTTCCTTACTTCTGTAACCTTATTATCTCTGAAGCATCCTAAAATCAAACTGTTATAAGTCATCTTGTCTCGTTGGACTTCTTCATCTATCATCTTTTTGTACAAATCAAATGCCTTTGGAACATCTCCATTTTCTATGTAACAAAAAATCAGTGCATTATAGACAACTCTATCTGGAGCAAGATCCAGGTGTAACATTTCACTGTACAACTTCTCTACAATATCTATACCAACCTTGCTACATTCAGATATTAATGGATGATACGTCATTAAAGTAGGACTGATGCCTTGATTTTTCAAAGTTTCATATAACTCGAGACCTTTTTGGGGGTTCCCAGAACTACAATACCCGGAGATAAGGGAGTTGTATGTAATCACATCAGGTTTAAGACCATTGTTTGTAATTTTATTGACTAATTCCTCTGCTTCAATTACCCTCCCATTCTTGCAGAGTCCATTGATGAGTGAATTGTATGTTGTAAGGGTTGGGGTGATGTCTCTGACAATCATTTCATCAAAAATCTTGAAAGCATCTTGCATTTTCCCTAATGTGCAATTACAATCAATAAGCATATTATAAATTTGAGCATTTGGAAAAACTCCCTTAATATCCATGTCTGAAAAAATTACTTCAGCTTCAACAAATTTACCACCCTTGCATAGACAATTAATGAGAGTTCCATAGCTTACCACATTTGGCTTTGTCCCTTTACTTTCCATTTCTTCAAGAACTTTGAAACATCTATCAAAAAGACACGCCCGTCCATAACCATCAAGAAGGATGTTATACGTTTCAATGCTAGGGCGAACATCCCTCTCTATCATCTTCTTCAACCATTCATCTGCCTTATCCAACTCCTTTATTTCACAAAACTTATTGATCAATGAATTAAACGTGATGCAATTGGGTGTTAAGCGTTGATTCTCCATTCGTTGGATGGTTGATATAGCACCATCAATATTACCTTTCTGACAGTACCCATCCACAAGTACATTATAAATTACTTCATTCGGAACCAATCCATTCATCATTAATTTCATCAGAATTTCCTCTGCCTTTTCTACCTTCCCATCTTTACATAAGCCATTCAACAAAACACCACAAGTATAATTATTTAGTCTCACCCCTTTGCTCGCCGCTTCTTCATACAGAACTATTGAGGCTTCGCCGTCACTAGACCTAAAATACCCATCAAAAAGTATGCTATAGGTAAATCCATCTGGTGCAAACCCATAAGTTTCCATCTCATGCAATAGTTTTTTGGCTTCCTCCATCTGTGTAGCCTGACAGAGCCCACTTAGCAATGTATTGTATGTTACAAGATTAGGTACCAAATGTTCATGCTGCATCCTCTCCTTCAGACTGAAAGCTTTATCCAGTTTTCCCGCCTTACAATATCCATTGATGAGTGTATTATAAGTAACCATATTGGGAGACATATAATGATAGATCATTTCATCAAATATCTTCTCCGCATCGATCATCTTCTTCTCTCTACAGAACCCAGAAATTAGCACATTGTAAACAAACACAGTAGGATTAATCCCTATCTTTCTCATGCAACACACTAAATCACAGGCCTTATTCATGTCCCTAAGTTTCACTGCCGCCTCAACCGCCTTAGCACACATAAAACTATCTGGTTGAATACCAGATTCAATGAGTTCAGAAAATAATCCAAGTGTCTTTTTAAACTCTTTTGAAGACATCAACAGTTTAAATAACACACTAAGTGTAGACAGAGCAGGAATAACACCAATTTTCTTCATTGAGATACATAACCCTATAGCATCATCAATCATTTTGAGATCCAAAAATGCCATCAACAACATATTTGAAAACGCATTCTGCAAGGATGGAGAATGGACAGAAAAGGGTGCAATGAGATCACAAGGTGATGAGAAAAGTGATTTGGAGACAATTACAGACTTAATAAGTCTCATGGCGGCACCCGTGCGCTCCTGTTGAAGTAAAATCCGAAGATTTCGAACCAACTCATGGCACAAAGTTTCTGAAGGGTTCTCAGTTGTGCTCAATGTTGGTTCCTGATGATTAGGAACCTGTTCATTTTGATTGAAGTTGTTCTTGATAGAATCAGAGCATAAGTAATTCGAGGTGGGTATTAATGCAAAATGTTGTATTTTGAATCTAATAGTGACAGGAATTCTAGATAAATAATATCCATGAATTTCCATTTTCACCTCAAACAGATGGGTTTTTTTTCTAGTTTTTGAAACATTGATCAGCTATGTTTGGCTCAAAGAATCTGTTTAAAGATTTAGCAAAGAAGCTAATACCCATTTGGCAATCAGAAACTGCAAAACCATAATCCATCTCTGCATTCAACCACTTCATTTTCTGCCAGAAAAGAAGAAGAAATAATCTTACAGACATAAATGAATATAAAAAACTTAGGTTTAAACACATAAAGCGAAAATGAAAATTTACCTCCAAATTCTAATCGCTTTCTATCAAACCAAAAGAAGAATAACGTTAGGTTAGTGAAAAATCTTAGAAAATCGGTTCTTCCTCGCACTTTTTAGTTAGGGTTCCAGGTCGGTTCCAATCATTCAGTCGAACCGAGCGGTTTGATTCTAGCCTGACCGGACCGCTCCGAGATACCGGCCGGTTAACCTCGGTTTATCTACTTTTGAAAGCTCTCTCCAGTTTCAGTAGTTATTGAGATAAACAATCAAATTTTAATTAATTATACCCAGAAGTGACGGAGAGCGGCGGCGGCGGTGACAATGGAAGGAACAAGCCGAAGCCCTGGTGGGTCTGTAAAATCGCGGCGGGAAAGGATGAAGCTTTGTTTTTTGGGTTTTTTTTAACTGAAACTTTGTTTTCTTACGCTCGAATGGTATATTTATACAATTATGGGCATGTTTGGGGGCAGGAATTATAATTAAGTTAATGATGTTAAATTAAGTTGGATATTAAGTTAGGCATATTAAGTTAATTTGTGTTTGGTGCAATGATTAAATTAAGTTAACAGTTGTTTGATGTAAGAATTAATTTAATCTGAGTTTTTATTTACCATTTTCCATGCATTTTGTTTAAATATATAATCTTCAATTTATTTTTTCTTAACAATAGATAAATAACAAAATTACATTAATTTGAAATAAAAACAACATATATATTATTTCAATTTTAACTCAATATCTACATTTATACCATTCAACAAATTTAGGAAACATCTAAATTATATCAAAATAATTTTAGTTTTATTATTTTAATACAAGGTTGGTATAAGCTTAAAATTACAGGGTATAGATATTATACACATGACAACGAGCTTATTTTTGAGTTTTAGTCTCACTTTTAGTTTATATCTAGAATTAAAAGAGCAATAAATCTTAAAAAACAAATACATTAATTATATGCCAAAAATATTCTTATAAATAAATAAAAATTATAAAAGATAATCTAATTAATAGTTTAGTTATTTATACCTCCTAAATAAGTTATAAATCTTGTTATAAATATTGTTATAGAAATTGTACAATTATGTTGATGATTAAATTGAAGATGTTTTTTCATAAATATTCTACCAGATCTCATAACTTATAAAAGTTATAAAAGTTTTCTTTTTCAAAAAAAAAAAAAGTTATAAGACTTCTAGGTATCTCATTCTATTGAAATGAATAGAAAAGTTGTTGAACACATGGAATCACCAAAATAAAATTGTCATGCATAAAGACACTTGGAGCTGCTAAGAAAAAGAAGGAAAAAAACTCACAAATTCAAAATAACTAAAAAAAATAACCACACTTCACAATTTCTCACTACACAATCACTCCCCTCGATTTCTTCTTCTCAACCTCATCCCATCAAACAATTCTTTTTTCTTTTTTTTTTCAATTTCATTCAGACTTGAAATTCTTTTTTTTTTTTTACACGATTTTTCCAATTCTTTTCGCATTTCTTTCGCAATTCTCTCCGTATTCTTTTGATGAGTTTTTTTTTTTTTTCTATTTCGTACAAAACTCCGCTAAGCCGAAATTGCAACACAAAAAAAAACTATCTCGGCCGCAAGAGTTGAGGTTTCAACGACAACGACCCAGATCGACAAAGAAAATGCCAATGAAGATGGGTTTTGAAAGAAACAAACAAGAATGAATTAAATCGAAATCCTAAAATTAGGCAATTCGGATGTCAATAAACGTGAAATTGAAAATAGAATCTTACACAGGTTAAAAAAATTCGAGATACGAACTTGAATCAAAAGAGGAATGGAAGAAATTGAAGAAAAAATGAAGCAAAAACTAGAGAGATTGAGGGTGAGAAGAAAGTGAAGCGATTTTCTTCAATTCTACATATACAAGCCCAAAGAATGGAGATTTGTAAGCATGCAAGTCCCAACGAAGCCCTAACAACGACAATATTTGGGTGAGATCGGAAACTCAATTGAAACGAACAATAAGGGAAAATCTTTAATCGGAATAAAACTAAGCAAATCAGGTGTCAATAAACTTGAAATTGAACATAGATTAAGATTCATAAAGATGGAAAAACGGATTAGACTTTTTGTTATCCGACCACCAAACGGGGATTGGAGGGTGTTAACTTAATCCGAGTTAAGTTAATCCATCCCCCAAACATGTCCTATAGAATTCTAATAACTAATGTTTTTTTTTTTAATTACAAATATTAGAGTGGGAGATTCGAACTCGTGACCACATAATTTACAGGTATATACAATGCCGCTAAACTAATGCTCTGCCTCTAATAATTAATGTAAAATAAGTATATAATACTCCTTCTTTATGTTTTTTTTTTTGTTTTTGTTTGTTTTTGTTTTAATTTAACTGATAACTTGCAAAGCTTATATCATTTTTGTTGTCTCTACTCACAAATGTCTAAATTTAATCAATCTATAATCAACGAGTTCCACCAATAGTTTTTTTTTTTTTTCTAGAAAAACTCATTTTAAAAATAAGACATTTCTGGAAAATTATTATTAATTATAATCAATTTCTATATGAAAAACAATTAGGAGATTAATTTTAATATTTATTGGAAGTTAAAAATATTAAATATGAACACTTTTTATAATATTAAATTTGTAAACTTAAAAATAGAAACTAAATTTAAACCGGATTAAAAATACATAAATTAAATTAAATTTGTTATTTATACCAACTTTAGCACCCTCTATTAGAATTATAACACAATTTTGTCAAAAATTCGTTTATACTAAAATTCTGAGTGATTGAACTCAATCGAACTCAATCAATAACTAGTGATTAAACTCAATCAGTTTGTTAAGGCCCCGTTTGATAACCATTTGGTTTCTTGTTTTTGGTTTTTCAAATTTAAG